>BMAO01003362.1:0-38853 GCA_019973975.1 Trichonephila clavata | reverse complement strand
ATTAGTTCTAATATTCCTAAGCAGTTGCCATTATGTTGAAAACCAATATGTTCTACATTACCGCGAAAAGCTAAAACGAGAGATGAAAGAAATTTGATAACTAACACTTTCTGCAGAACTTTGATCCAATATTCTCTTCAATCCAATATTCTTGTTCTTCATTAAGTTGACTTTTCAAAGAACTATCAATTCGATTATGTGTACATCTAGAAATAAATGTCTGTACACATTCCCGATGCGTTGAACTGTCTTCGTGCCTTTTTATTCTTTGTGCCGGATTCTTCCAGTCAGAAAATCCTTCCAAAAATTGAGTTTCTTAAGCAGATGTTTTTCTAAATAGAACGCATGAAAAACAATATACATTTCCTGTGGATGGCGAATACATGAGCCATTCTTTTTTGATTACTTCCCCGCTTACATGTTTTCTAAACATCATTTAGAGGGAAAATTTCCTTTTATAATCATCATACTGTCTGCATGACGCCGAAAAATCATTGTCAAAATGTTGACATTCCGGAAATTTCTTTTACACCAGTAATTTCACACTGTTCGGTAATATTTCGCCATATCCCAATATCATTTAGATATTCTCGTCCAAAATAGTTTTTGTTTTGAATATCTAACTCAACATACGAATCAGCTTGAATGTCATCTTGCCCACACATCTGAGCTTTATCTTCTTCTTCTACAATTTTTGTAGTAAGGATCTATAGCCATAATTTCAATTGTAGGCGTACTTGGAGAAGTATCAAGTAGATTTTCCTTTGCTAGTTCTACGAGTGAAGTCAAGTTTAAAAAGATTAAAATAGTAATTCTTTAAGTCTCAGCCAAAAGTAAGAGTTAAGAGTATAGAACGAGATTCTTTCTCTTTTTTTCCCAACTAAGACCTAATGTAAACTTTAGAAACATGTCTTATATGATTTACTGTAAAAAATATATTTTTTTGCAGGATCAACTGTTTTGTATGATGAACTCAACTAACTAATAAAATAACTTAATCTAAATTAAGCCTTTTGATTATAAGCCAATCTCAGGAAAAGAAAAGCTAAATAACCTAACAAGGTGTTCTGCTCTGTATGCAATCGAACATCCGGACTCTGGACGAAGTCTGTGGAGAAACTACACATCAGTAGATTTAAATTAGATGCAAGACGATGGTTACGTCACAGACTTGCACTCTTGACATCACAGATTTCACCCGGATATTTTTGGAGCATTAACAGATTACAGAACATGCTCTTGGGGGCCCCTAAAAAGCGCGGGGCCCATAGGCAATTGCCTACTCCTCCTAATGAGTAATCCGGTACTAATCATGTGCTGCTGGTTCACCATCCCTGTTATATGCCATTTTATACTTCTCAATTCGTTCAATCTTGCAATTTTCAACAAAATTAGTCCAGATACACGTGGATGAAAAAAGAATCACCAAAAACATTCTTATGCTGCATAATCATAAAAGCTGTTTGTTAAAAAAGTTTATGCCAGTCTCAATCTAGACCTTGAAATAAAAAACATGCAATTTTTCTGTTTTATATAAAAATCTTTATTTGTTGACTATAATACAAGTTAAATCATCAAATATTACCAGAATGAATATATAAACAATCAAATTACCTGTGTGCCAATGTGATCATAGTAAAAGCAATACTTACATCAACATAAATAAGTGATTCACATTTCTGAATGTAAACTATACATACCATTAATTTGCATAGAAACAAGCAGAGTCTCGACTTTATATTTAAAAAAATCTTTATTCTGATCAAAATAATGTTTAAAAAATTCCAATAGTACAAGGGCTCAAGTGGAGTATGGGGGGGGGGGGATTTTGGATTTGGCGATTTTTATATAGATATTATGGTGAGATAACGAATTCATTCTAACTTCCAGACACCTATCGCTAAGTGAAGTAGCTTGGCAATCGATTTTGGTCGCCAAAAGAAATTGACATCGCCAAGGGCCCCCTATACTACACTTTAACCCAGTACAAGTTATAGGTATTTTTTTTTTTAAATACTGGAATTAAAAGCATGTCTTTTATTTAAAAAATTAACTTTATGAAACAAAATCCTACATAGTTTAAAAGTCTCCATGTCCAAGTTATTTTTGGTTAAACGGCTTAAAAAAGTACTTGGGGATTAGTTAATCAGGAGCAACTTTAGGTCATTCACTTATCTACACACACACACATGCAATTGCATTTAAAAATACGAAACAAATGTTGCCAATTTTCAGTTACCTTAAACGAGTTTAGCAATAACTTCTAAATTAATGTTATCAAATAAAGCAGATGATAGAAGAGACCTCCATAAATGACTCAGGATCAAAAACTATAAAATTGAGAATATATGGTCATTAATATTCTTTAGGTTTTACAATAAAAAAAAGTAATCACAACAAAACATTTTTTTAATGGGCTCAAATTTTATTGGTGGCACCTCCTGCCACCAAATTTGCAACACTTGAATTTACCGGATATTTATGCTAATATTGCTCATAACAAAACATCCAGTGTTCAAATACAGATGAGTATGACATAAGTTATAAAACTTAATGTCCAAGCATTATGAACTCAAGCAATCTTACCAAATCATGTGTAACTTATGTAGCATTAAAATACAAAAAAAAAAAAAAAAAAGTCAATTCACATCTTTAGGGATTATAAAAAATTAAAACTGCATTTATACCAAAATATAATTATTACACCAGTTTCTTTATATCATTAAACTGAAGCCATATAAACAGCAAAAGAGAAAATTTTACAGATTCGATTCTGTTTCTAAGTTTAAAAGAAATTTACACAAAAACTAGAATGAGTACACTCTAACACTTAAGAATTAGCATAAAGTACTAAGATAATATTTTATGATTTAATTAATTTTTCAAACCCACTAAACTTAACAGGGTTGGAAATAAAAAGACTACACAAAATTATAAATATACTTAAATGCTTTTTTTTAAGTAAAAGAAAAAACTTACTATAAAAACTACAAGTTACTTACCAGAAAGACATTCATATTTCAAAATTTACCAAAACTATAAAAATAATTTTAATTCTCAAAGAGTTTAAAAGATTATAATAAAAGAAAAATTTATCTAAAAATATATACTTTAAAAGAATTCATAAAAAGTATGCATTACATTATCCAAACTTGAGTATCTTAGAAAGTTAATACTATATCAGCATTCCCCTTCCTGCCTTTATTAAAAAAGAACATTTATATATTGAAGAGCAAATTTATAGTATAGTTTAATTCGAAGTTCTTCAAAATTAAGTATTTATATCAGACTATTTAAAACTTTTTTACAAATTCAACTCCATTTATTGATAATATAGTTTGACAGAATTGAATAATTATAAGTATGTTTACATACTTCAAGATATTCTTCAATACTTGCTCAAAAGCAAAATATAATTTCATTTTTATTAACTATTCAAAAACTAAAAGAATATAAACGAAAAAGAATATGGATTAAAATTATATGACCAGACAACACAATTTAATATGAAATATTACAAAATGCTTCTCATTCTCAGATAAATAAAAGCTAAAAACTACAAATAACAATTTCTAGGAAAAATTATTTCACTAATTATAAAATAAACTGAAAATACAATACAAGTAAAAATTATAATTAAAGTTTTTACCCACCATTACACCTTACCCGTAATTTAGACCTGGTTAATTTGTGAAGGATATTTAAATTCCATCTCAACTGGAAATAAAATACTATTCTATGAAGAATAAAAATTAATACTAAAGATTTTAGAAACAGATAATTTACACAGTTTAGGAACAGTGTAACTTAAAAATATACTAAGTTAAGAGCCATTAGCAATAATTTTTACTAAATGCAGAAGAAATAAATAAGACAAAAATTTCAGAATAAATAAAGGTGACTAAATTTTTTGGCTTACTTAAGAATGAATTTTTATATTATCAGATAAAAATATTATGAATTAGCAAATAAAAAAAATGTGAAAATACATGTTAAGTATATTTTTCAATTTAAAAATCTGCATTTAAGCAATCTAAAGACATTGAAAATTGTATAATAAACAACTCGACACTTACAAAAACACAATATGTACAGTGTAACTGTAAAAATTAAGTGTCCTTGAGCTTTTGTATGATATTTAATCACAATTAATAATAAAAGACATTAGATTGAAAAGTAAATAAATCAAGACCATTCGAGAATTTGAATATGAGGCGGCATATCTAGAATGTTCCTAGTAACAATGGACTATTTATATATGAGGTCTATCCCCTTTAACTATGTTTTTGCCACCCAGCCAAATTGGCATTTTGAGATAGAGCAACTCCATGTCTCTAAATAGCACATATATAGTCAATAAGATAGCGAAGAGAGATTATGAGAACAATGTTGCTGTGCTAGTTCTGTATGAACCATAATTGTATGTTCCTGAATTATTTTCTGAAATTATAGTCACTATTAGAAGTTATAAGAAGATTTCTTGTGGGAGAGGTTTTGAAGTTGCATCTCATTTAAAAGATAAGTACCTATTATTTATTACTAGTTTATTGTCTAGTCTACATATCATGAAATCAGAGGGTTTAACGTCAAATTAATAAAATTGAATTATTGAGCTCATCTGTTTGTATTCTTTTGTTTCCTACTTAATGGAGCTTCAATCACTACTGCATTTGGAACCCCTGAGTATCTAGTTAATGAGTATGCCTTTTACCTTTGCCAATACGAGGTGGAGATTCCACAACATCCTTTCCAAGAACAAGAAAGATTAATGTTCAGTATAAGAACATCAAAAGATAATTTCAAAATATAAACAAGTTTGCATTATAAATCAGATTTATATTATCAAAATAGACAATATAAATTTATGATCACATATCATGTGACATCACCATAAGTAACAAATCTTGTTGACTTACCCACAATGATACACATGGCCTCAAATAAAGTGCCCCTAGTAATGTTATTTTACTAAATTTCACCAAGATAATTTTAAAAAAACATCAGAAATATGATTCACAGCATGCATTTAAAATTACGCTTTTTATTCTGTGATTATCTATTTTTCTTTTGAAATCCTATTTTCTATACTTTAATAAGTTTAAAATAAGTTTTTTTTTTTTTAAAAATGAAGAATTTTCTAAGTGGAATTTTTAAAAATACACCTGTTAAGAATTTCTTAAAAATTGTACAAAATGCAGGAAAAATAAGTGATAAAAAAAGTAAAGGGAATAAATTATAAATTGCTTTACATTTATCTTTTTTTTTTTTTTAAATACATCTGAAGTTAAACAACCACATTTTAATTTTTAAATTTTCTAGTTAGAAAATTTAATCAAACCACTGAATAAAATTAGAAACTTAAGAGTCAGATTCAACTTTTGTCTAAACAGTTAACTTATAAAAGCTCGGAGGGTTCAAGTTGAAATGAAGGAAATTGCTATGTGCTAAAGCAAAGTATAACAAACAGGATTCAATTTAAATGTTGTAACTCACTAAAAGTAAACGAATTCCATAAAAAAAAAATTAAAAAAATCTTACCTTAATTTTGACCATGAGCATGGAGTTCTTGGGAAATGTATAAAAATGTTACACTGCCAAAAAAAAATTTTTTTTTAATTATTATAAATGAATAAATACATATAATATATAGTACTTAAATATTGATTTTAGAGTAATAAAACCTTGAGCTTTATTTTTTATCAACTCTAATAATTTAATGTTTATCATCATCAGTTTATAATACATTTCGTCATGAAATTTAAAATACCTTGCACTGCATCAATAATTATTAAAAATTACTATTGATATCAAAATTAGTAAATGCTCATCAAATGCAAAAGCATTATGTAGTATTAAATGTAAGGCTTTTTACTATTATAAAACACTTGCATTACAAAAAATGCAAAAGTCTTAAATTGTTGTATTAAATATGAAGATTGAAGACAATAAATTTCAATAATAAAGATCTTTTGATATTGTGGTACTTCAATGTATTTTTACGTATAAATTATTGCAAAAATATAGTATAGTTGGGCTACTTGTAAAAGACATTTCTATTTGAATTATGACAGTATTATGAGGATATATATCCCACTATCAAAAATGTTACAAAATCCTCCAAACTTTTTTAAAAACACACTATGTTTCTATCTATTTAAATAAGTAGTGACCTCTACTTATTCTAATCTAATTATTCAGTGAACTCATGATGGAGCATAAAGAAAACTGTCTGCATTGAAAAATATAGAAAACATTGGTGAGATTATATGCAAATTTCAGTTCTTAGATGAAGTGTTCTTGCCTATTTCTATTCACCTTCAAAAAAAAAAAAAAAATCTTTACTCTGTTCATTGGATTACTTTACAAATTTAAGTGCCCAAAAACTGTGAAAAAATTTTTTTTAAGTACAGAGTTATTATGTATGCAAATACTTTGCTTTCTACATCTAGAGTAAAAGAAAATATTTAGTTATTAAATTAAAACTAAGCAAAGAAGTATGTAATTTACAATAAGGAGGTAGGAGAAATGTAAAAAATTAGCGGCCACTATCTAAAATAAGAAGGAAAAAAGTCACTATGATTGGAGCACATAAGTAAGAAACCCGTTTTGTTACATTTAAAATATTATGTATATATATAATCAAATAATCAGTTTCTTACTGACATGTGTAAGTGCTGACATTCACCATTTGCATGTGCTGATATTCTACAATTTTAGTCTTACACTGATCAATATTAAACTTGGCCTAGTCGGGGCACTCTGTAGCTGTAACTAAAATTCAAATTGATTTGCAAATTTATAGATGGATAGTTCGATGGATGTGCTAAAAGATTGCACAAAAAAAAAAAATCAAAAAAATTCTGCAAGGGGGCACATTAAAGCCTACATCAACAGTTCTTAAACTTCTGATTGCCGTCGCCCCCATATGTATCAGTCTGACATCACAGCTACCAAACATTCTGAGCACCTCTCCCTGACTACCAACACATCACCGAGTGATTTAAAGGTTCCTCAATAGCTCTAAGATTGCCTTTGTTATTTATGCAAACTTTTTCAACACTTCTTTTTGAAGTGAAAACTTCTTTAGCGGCGTTGGGCACTTTTTGGCAGGGGAAAATCTTATGAGTTCGCGTCACCGACATGCTCTGACTGGCGCATGCGCAGTGTGCTGTTCGCCTTACGCACTTTTTGGATGGATGAAATCTCTGCGTTCGCGTTACCGACATACTTTTTAGCAGTATATCTGTAGCTATACAGCTGACGCATAGTGCTGTGTATATCTTATAAGTGAAATTGAATGGATTTAGAGAAAAGTTCAATGTGTATATACTGTGCATTGCTCGTTGCGATTCCGAGAATGGGCAATACATATTAATGGTTGTCGTTTATATTTCGCCTGGAAAATCTATGAGACAGATACAACAATTTTTATTCGAAAATTTGATGATTTTTCAAAAGAAGGTTCTGAAACTCTCGAAAAAAGATTTGGCGGAAAATATGATAATGTACCGATGATTTTAAGTGGAGACCAATATTAACTTTGCAGATAATAAAAATATACCACTAATTGAATTTCTAAATGAAACACTTAATTGAAATATGTCCAATGATCGAAAACTCAGTACTACAAAATATAAAACGACGATCGATGCAGTTTTTACACACGCGATACTTAGATAAATTTGAATCAAACATTTTCCTTTCTTACTTTAGTTACCATAAGCCTATTGTATCTTTTTTAGAACAAAATGAAATAATTGAAAGTACAAAAAGTCTAAGAATTGTTGAAATTAATGATGACAATGATGCAAACAATTAAAATAATGTTAAAAATCAAGTACATTGAAATTTAAGTAAATACAAATACTATCCACAAATAATATGATTGTATATTAATTGTTATTTGAATTGAATTGAATTTATATTTTGTCATGATCTTGTACAGCCCCGTAATATATTTGAATAATAAAAAACCATATAAACATGCATTTAGTTGCTGCCCGGAGTGTCAATAGATGTGAAAACCAGATTGATGTTGATCATTTTTATTCAAACATTATGAAATTTCAAATTTTAATACTAAAAGTTCTAAGTTTTCACTTCTATCGACAGTCTCTATAACTGCCATTTTTTTTCTTTAAAAAAAAAACAGTAATCATTTAATTATATATATTTACAGTCGACTCTCGATAGTTTAAAGTTGAAGGGACGAATGAAAAACTTCAAATTATGGAGAGTTCAAATTATCAAGAGGGTAGGAAAATACTTCCAAAATACACGAAGATAAATTTTTTTCTAACACATTTAAATTTGAAACTATGTACTAAAACAACAATTGAACATATGTATAAAATTATGTTTAAGTATTTTTAAAAAGTACATATTGTATACAGTATAAATATTAAACAGGAGTTAAAAGTTCTGTATTAAAAGAAAACATTTATGAATTAAAAGAATACGTGCAGTACATTATTTTTTTTTTGATGAAAAAAATCTGTTATCTTTTTTTGTTTTATGGCATTCATTCTAACTTCATCAATAGATTGTTCTAGAATACATGACGTTTGAAAAAAGTCCCCATCAATATGATTCTGAAGGAAAAAGCTGTGAGGTCTGCTTAGAGACACTTCAGCTTCTGTCAGAGTTATCAGAGTCAACTCTGATGATCATCAAAGAGACTACGTTACAGGGGAGACAAACAGAGATAATACAACACAAAACATAAAAGTTCCAACTTGTTTGCTACAGGACTCTATATCATAGTGAGTGTTCAAATAGTTATAGCCCAGTCATCTTAGACAAAAAAACAAAAAAAAGGGTCAACTGCGGAATGGGAGATATAAGCTGAAAACTTGTTTGACCTTTATTTTGTCACTCTAAATGTTGTCTCAAAATCCCGTGTCCGCGTCTTAAGATATTCAAAGTCAAAGGTCAAGAAAATCGGTTTTTTGCAAATATCTCGTTTCCTATGGCTTTAATGGTATTTACATTTATTAAAAAATATTGTAGAGAATAAAGTTTTCTATAACTTTAATTGAAACATTTTTTTTATACATCACACCGTTTTTGAGATAGATGGCGCTGAACGCGGAGCGCTTAATTATCTACAGCATAACGCAAGGTCAACTGATAGTCACATGATATAATACGCCGTATAAAGTCTATAAACCTTAAAAATAGATATAGTTACAAACATTTGGCATTTTTTATTAATTATTACATTACATTTATTAATAGTTTTCCTTAATCAAGTATATTTTTTTAATAACCCTCATCTGTTCGTGGAATATTTCATCGTTTCCTGGTGGAATGGCTTTCTGGAACAGCTCACTAAATATAATAAGGCTTTTTCTACTTCTCAGGTTATGTTTCTTCCTTTTATTGATCGTCCTGCCAGTAACGTTGACACAATTTATACTACTTTACTTTATGTGGCAAATATTGCCAAGCTACATGGCCAAAAAAACGTGTTTAATTACTTTTGATCAAACTCTCTACTCTAAAGCATGTGAAATAGTTGCTGCATCAGATGCTAACTCAGAATTTTGTAAGATAGTTGTTAAATTAGGAGGATTTCATATGCTCATGTCCTTTCTTGGATCCACAGGATATACGGAAGTGGACTAAAAGAAGCTCTAGGTAAAATATATGCTACAAATTCAGTCGATAAAATGTTGAATGGTCACGCTTTTTCAAGAAGTATCAGAGGTCATACATTCTTACGACTTGCATTATCAATGATGATCTTCGAAGACATTAAGATTGAAGATTGTGTGTTAAATGAATTAACTGAATAAATCAATTGCCGAAATGTTTCCTATGAAGGTGTTGAAGAATGTGTAGGTAATTCAAACTTATTTATTGATCCATTTCAGAATAAACTGAATGAATTAAAAGCTCGATGTCCTAGAGCACAATTATGGGTGCAATATTTCGAAATGGTATCAATAGCACCCGACTTCATTCGCGCTGAAAGACTGGGACTTTTCAAAAAACATCTTAAATGCTGTACGAAGAATCCTGCTGTATTTTCATGCTAGTGGTCATTTTTTGTAAGCGAAGTCTGCACATTTATATCTTCAAGATATGATCGATTTCTAAAATACAATGGATGGACAGACTTTTAAGAACTTTTAAAATGGATTCTCCACCGTGAAACGAACAGAGAAATTTAATTCTGGTACATGGACAGTTATGGTTAACGAACACAGTCTAATGAAATCTATGAAGACAGAAGACTGAGTATCTCGCGGTCGAAGTACGCAAGAAAGTGTTTTATGTAGATGTGCGTTTGCTATGTACGCTACAAATACAATTTGTGAGGAGATGGAGAAGTTTTATACCATTTCTTTAAACTCTACTGAACAACACGTTAATAATAAGGATTCAAGAGTAAAAAGAGATAATACTGATGTAAGTGAGCTAATTGAATGGTTAACACTTCATAATCTCTTTCTAAATACGCAAAAAGTGGTATCTTTAGCTTCTGTAATGGTTGGGAATGATCAAATTAATTGTCACAAAGCCTATGAAATCGGATTAGAATAATTGGTAAAGATAACAGGTTTAAAATTTCATGAAATAAGGTTAAAACGATCCGATAAGGTTTTATCGCTTTCGATTGTCAACAAATCTGTCAAAATTAAAGGTTGTAGAGTTTCAATTGATCTATTGCTACTCTTTCAAACAATAACTGAAAGCAAACAGTTTGAATGTAATATTCAAGAATATCTCCAATATGAACTAAGCAATATTCATCTGCTTTATTTGATAATTATGGTAAGTGAAATACCACGAAGCGACATTATACAAAAAAGCGACATGTATGACAATGACTCCTGTCGATTTCGACTTCAATGAAAAAAATGTTACGTACATTATCGATGGTGGGTTTCTTCTGCATCGCGTCGTATGGAGTAAAGACGTGATACTTTTTCGATAATTTTAGATAAATATCTAAAATATTTACAAAAACATTATGATTCTAAAATTGTAGTTGTATTTGATAAATACTCGGACTATAGCAAGAACATAAAAGCAATGAGACAGCTAAGAACTGCTGCTTTATCAAAATCGAATGAAGTTTGTTTCGACGAAACAATGATCGTATCAATTCGCCAAGAGAAATTTTTGTCGAATCGATGTAATAAAAAATATTTTATTAACATGTTGATTGGAAAATTAGAATTTGTTGATATCACGACAAAACAGGTCAGAGATGATGCAGATGTTCTTATCGTAGAAACAGCTACTGAAGAATTCGAACATTACAGGACTGCCGCCATAGTAGGAGAATATATTGATTTGTTCGTCATTTTGATTGGACGTATTCAAGCACATTAAGAAGAAGTGTTCTTTAAAAAGTTGGCAAATGGAATGTTAAAACTCAAAAATGCTCTTCCAAAAGTTTTGATAAATATTCTCACTGTAAAAAGCACATTTTATTTCTGCACGCATTTAGTGGCTATGACACAAAATCTACATTTTTTAAAAAACAGAAAAAAAAAATTCATTAGAATATTAGAGAATGTTCCGTATTTGGATCAACTAGTTCAAGTATTCCAAGAGGAAAACTGTCCTGTACAAATATTACATGAAAATGGAGTACGAGTCTTGTTGGCGATATACAATGCTCCAAAATCTGAGAACAGTATTAATAATCTTCATTACATTCAATTCATCAAGTCAACAAACCCGTGCAGTTATCCAATCTTCCACCAACAAGTAAAGAGGCTCATCAACACATCAGCAGTGTATATTATCAAGTTTAAATTTGGTTAGGGAATGATTTAGAACCCCAGGAATGTGGTTGGATTCTGCGGAATGAATTCTTGGAATCGATCACGACAATATTACCGCCTGCTCCAGATGAATTACTCAATACAATATTTTGCAACTGCAAAAATGGTCGTGGTTCACGCTGTGGATGTAGGAAATTGGGGTTGCAATGTTCTTCAGCTTGTGGCCAGTATAATGGGCAAGCTTGCTTCTATGCTTCACGACACGAGAGCGATCTCGATGAAGATTGTACTTTTGATCCCGAAATCCTTCTATGTAGATTTGGAGACAAATACCCTTCACAACGAAAATAATGAGAATGAATTGGAAATTTTCGAGTGACCGGAAGACAATGAAGAAGAGGAAAAAAGAAAAATAACATTCATGTTCATCTTATTATTAAAATTTTTGTGAAACCTCTTCACACATCCTAATTTTGATTGTAATAATTATATAAAACGATATTTCTAAATAAAAATATAATTAAGAATTACTTGCTTTATTTTTTTCAGTACTTTAAATGTAATTAGTATATATAATAATAGAATAAAATTAAAGAAATACCTTAAGCATATTTGTCAACAACTTTTGAACTACGCGAACATGTAAGTGTTATAAAAGAAATAAATACTTGCTGAATGAAAACTATTAATAAATGTAATCTATACAAATAAATAAAATTGAAGTGTCTGTTTGTAATTTCAAATTAGCAGCTTCTTACTAAATGCATTTAAAGGTATATACGGTACTTGTATCAAAAAATCAATTTTTAAAATTTTTGTCTGTCGGTCTGTCTGTTTGTTCCGGCTAATCTCTGGAACTTCAGGTCCGATTTTAAAAATTCTTTCACCAATGGAAAGCTACATTATCAGGGAGTAACATAAGATATATTTTACCTCCATATTCCCACGGGAACGGGAGCTATGCGGGTAAAACGTTGATGTTGCTTACTTCCCGCCAAGTTGGCGCAAAATTATGCATTTGGTCAATAATGGAAATTTTAATAAAAATTTTCTCACATTTGTAACAAATAACTGAAACATATTTAGCATCTTTACAAAAAGCAATTTTTGAAATGGTTTTTTATTAAACGTCTAACGTTTATTATGTTACGTTTGTTAAATGTCAAACTCAAACTTTGAGAAATATCGCCAAGTTGGCTAAGAAGTTCTCTATTCCAACAATCCCAGATATTTTAATGCAAATTTTCTCCCACTTTTTAAAGAGGGAAACGAAATAAAGTTTTAGCGAATTGCCAGCGTGTGATATTGAAAATTCTATGGTAATATTAATTGACAGTTTCATAAAAAGTTTTGATTACTTTAGTAGTTTTGAAAGTATTTATTACTTTGAATTTTTGGAATAAGTACAGACTACATGGCGGAGGATATTTTGCGACGAAAAACAACCGAATATGCCTTTCAATGAACACATCTACAACGAAACGCAATAAAGGTTTTCAGAATGGTTGGGATGAAACTACATGATTTTGGAATGATTAGTAATAGACGTGTCGACGGAAATAGCTTTGATAATGAAATTGCTTGAGAATTAAACTACGATTTTATAGCATTGCATCAAGTAACGGAATTTATCCCTCAATTAACTCCAGAACAAAGTGTTACGTAAAATAGAATCCGGCATTGGTGCACTTTTTTCTCGACGCCCCTGGAGGAACCGGAAAACGTTTTCGCTAAACATTATTAATGACCATCAGAAAAACCCAGAAGATAGCAGTTGCTATTACTTCTTCTGGTATAGCCGCGATTTTATTGACCAACGGTCGTACTGCACATTCCGTTTTAAAATTATCACTTAATCTTGCATTTGAAGATTCATTCATCTGAAATTTCAGAAAAAATAGCTCAAGGC
Organism: Trichonephila clavata; assembly: GCA_019973975.1. NCBI lineage: Eukaryota > Metazoa > Arthropoda > Arachnida > Araneae > Nephilidae > Trichonephila > Trichonephila clavata. The sequence goes on along the minus strand of BMAO01003362.1, from coordinate 25,203 downwards.
AGGATGCTTCCACAATGTAAGCTTTTAGTGTAGGATGAAAGTACGATGTCCCACAAGAAAGCTATAGAAGCGTTTAATCGGACTCTTCAGGATTTACGAGATAGTACAGATATTATAGGAGGAATGGTAGCTGGTGAATTCAAGCTTATGGGGAAAAGTTGAACAATTCATTTTGAAAACGAATATGAGAGTGCATCTTCATAATGACGTAGATTCGGAACATTATGTACAGACGTAATTGAAAATTGGTTATGGATGTTTGGACGCAAATGCTGGAGGTTATATTTTACTTCCAGAGAATTTTGTAATGTTGAAGAAAATGATGTAAATCTTATTGCTCAAATTTACCCGGGATTGCAACAAAATTTAAATTGGGATCAGTGGTTGCGCGCAAGATCAATATTGGCGCCTAACAATGACATTGTCCATAAAATCAACATTGAAAATTTAAACGACGTGCGGAGGAGGGGGGAATTGAAGAAATATTTATCAGTGAATACAATCATGGATAAAGAACAAAGTACTTCATATCCCATGGAGTTCTTAAATTCACTTGAACTTTCGGGTGTACCCTCACATAAACTTCAATTAAAACTAAATGTACCAGTTATGCAAAATCTCGATGCTCCTTGACTATGTAAAGGAACGAGGCTTTGGATCACAAAACTGACGCAGAATATACTTGGTGCCAATATTTGAACACATGTCATGAAAAAGAATAGTGTTATCATACCTCGAATTCCAAGTATCCCCACTGACCTACTGTTTCAATTCAAACAAGTTCAATTTCCAGTTTTACTGTTGCTATTAACAAAGCTAACATTTCAGATAGCAGGGGTGCATTTGGAAAAGCAATGTTTTTCCCATGGCCAACTATATGTAGCCTGATCGGTGTGTCCAATGCCCAAATCTTCACTTATTTGCAACTGACGGAAGAACATATAATATGGTATACAGTAGCATCTTAGAATAATATTCTGTTTTGAGTTCTTTTAAAGAGGAATTATATATTAGACGTAGATAATTTCGATTTTTAAGAATATTAATAGTTTTAAGTTATTGAATTTTTGTTGTTAAATTATTATAATAAATTACGTTTTCAGTTTTTTAAAACTAAGCTCAATTTTAGAATTTTTAAATTTTATTAGTTCCAGTCAAGCAATAAAAAAAATTACTATACTATATTATTTACTTTCTAAATGATAATGATTACGACTTTGACAGTTATTTAGACATCAACGCGAGCGGAGCCGCGGGTAAAAGCTAGTGTAATAATAAATAAAAAATGTCAAATGTTTGTAACTATATATATTTTTTTGGTTTATAGACTTTATAAGGCGTATTATATCATGTGACTAATGGTTGACCTTGCGTTATGTTGTAGATAGTTAAGCGCTCCGCGTTCAGCGCCCTCTATCTTAAAAACGGTTTGATGTATAAAAAATGTTTCATTTAAAGTTATAGAAAAATTTATTCTTTACAATATTTATAATAAATGTAAATACCACTAAAGCCATAGAAAACGAGATATTTGCAAAAAACCCGATTTTCTTGACCTTTGACCTCGAATATCTTAAGACGCGGACACGAGATTTTATGAGACTTTTGAGACAACATTTAGAGTGACAAAATAAAGGTCTATACAAATTTTCAGCTTATTATCTCTCATTCCACAGCAAAACCCTAATATGACTGGACTATTAAGAGTTTTATTAAATCTCTTCGAATTATCGTGTTGTATTCTGGCTGGCCCCAGATTTTACTTCGAAATATTGAGTGTACCAAAACGTATGTTTTAGTTCGAAATATCAAGAGTTTTTCTAATGGCTGAACATATACTTCGAAATAGTGAGAGGTTCGTATTATCGAAGGTTTGAATTAGCGAGAGTCAACTGTATATAAAAATATTACAAAATAATAATTTCAAATAAATAAATAATGTAGGCGTAAATAAATAATACAGGCGCAATTTGATTAGGAAATCGAGATGGATACAATCCTTATCATATTTGGCACGCTATGAGAATTCGGTTCTTAATCTTTGCACATATGTTCCTGCTATATATATTTTGAAAATATTACATTTTAGTAATGGCTATGTAGTTCCAAGCAATAAAAAAAACTGAACCAATACTCTCAATTGAAATGCATGTTCTAGTAAATATTTTTTGTTGGGGACAACTTAGTGATCGATAGTCTAGGATGACGCATCTTTCAATTTTTCCATGAGGTCTTTCAAAGTCTGTAAAAGAGAGAAATCTCAAGGTTAGATGAAAGATCTTTGCAGACCCTATAGAGGGTCTGCAGATCACAGTTTAAGAACCGCTGGCCTAAATGATTGAAAACACATACAAGAAGAATTATGACACTTAAAATGGAAATCAAATTAGAAGCCATAATTCATTATGATGGCTATTAATTTACTAGAACATGTGTTCATTCTGAAACATTTATATGAAAACCAGGTAAATGCTGTAGTAGCTCTGTGCATTTTGAGGTTGAAAGTTGCATTGAAAATCAGTCTCCACAAGATGCGAGAGAGATCTTGATTCAAAAAAAATCAGGTCACTGTGCTATCAACATGGCCAAGGGCTAAAACCTATCAGTGCAGTAGTCATTTTTGAAGTTTCAATGAATGCTGTCAAGTCACTGGCAAATGATCACAGCGTCAACAGTGTATCTGCAGTGCCATGACATTTAGACATATATGGAACAATGTGCAAAATACAGAGAAAAATAGCGTACTCTTTTTCTGTATAAGATAAACCACAACCAATAACTGCTGCTTGTTACTGATGCTGGCATTTACTTATTTGTACATTAACTTTTCTTGCAAGAGTTGAAGTCAATGACAACTGACCATAGAATATGATCTGAAATGATGAAGTATTTTTTTACTACAAATGGAATTTTTAAAATTGTCATGTTTTTTTACTAAATTTTTTTTAAAATTTATATTTTAATTTTCAAGTAAAACTGGCAAATAATTTTATGGATTTAAAAGACTTGATGTTACTAATGTTCAACTAGCATGCATTAAATTGGATGGTAGGGAAAAAAACCTCACAGTTTAAAAAATTTAACTTGCATTACACTGAAATAAAAATTTAAAAATAATTTCAAATGAATTAAAATGTTTGGAAAAATGGAACTTTTTTTAGCGTTCACTACAGACAAATTTACACCACTCAAATCAAACCAAGGTATCAAAACAACCAAAAAGATTCTTGCATGTATTACTCAAAAAAATCATATAGGCCACATTTTGGTAGAAAATGGCATGATTATTGTGAAACAAATTTGCTTGCAGTGACGTTAATATGCAAGTACTGAAAGGATTTCTGACAGCTAAATGAATGACTGACAAATATCCCTCATCATTTTCATAATTTCAAATGATTTTATAGATATAGAAGACTTGATGTTACTTATACTTTTAACTTGCATGAATTTAATTTGACCTTAGTTAGAAAAAAACCTCTCAGCTTTTAAATTTACTTAGAAAATTTGACTTGCATTATACCAAAATAAAAAAGTTAAAAGAAATAAATCCAAATGAATTATAGTTTTTGAAATATTTCTGACAGCTAAATGAATGAATGACAAATGTCCTTTATCATTTCAGATAATTTTTTTATGAATTAAAAAGACTTGATGTTACTTTCTTTCAACTTACATACATTAAATTTGATCTTCTTAGTTAGAAAAAGAATCTCTAATTTTTTTAAATGTAGCAAGAAAATTGGCGAAATTGTCGAATCGGCCACTAGTTCGCCAAAAAAATTGCCAATTTGGAGTGTTTGTGCCGATCTGACTTCTCCCTCACCGACACAAAAATCAGGATAGTTACCAGATTTGGCGAGAAAATACTTGGTGGGATAAGTGGTCGATTCGACAATCCAACCAGAAAATTTGACATGCATTAACACAATAATAAAAATTTAAAAGAAATAATTCCCAATGAATTATAGTATTTGAAAAGATTTTGGCAGCAAAATGAATGAACGACAAATAAAAAAAACTGATGAAAACAATTTAGTCAAGAGGCACATATATGTTATCTATACTCACCTTGAATTCCCTAGCCAGTTCTTTTAGTTCACACAAAAATGTACATTTTACAAATATAACTTTCATATTTATGAGGGTACTACCCTTCCCCCCTACTTTCATTATTCAAATAACTTTTAATTCTGATTTAATAGCAAAAATAAATCATTAACAGTTAATAGAAAATCTATATCAGAATTTCCAATTGTTATAAGTAAAAACTTATTAAATAAATGATGTCAGCAGTATCACTAAATTGGAATTATTTTAAGAGGAAGGACACAGTAAAAAAGTTTTCCCAATTGTTCCAGAAGAAAAAAATACATTTTCTCAAGTTTAGAGAGAAACAGCAAATTATATTCTTTCAAGAAAAATATAAGTTTAATTTTTACTCGTAATAAAAATTACATTCTAATAATCTTTAAACAATCTAATAGTATGTTATTTAAAATTCTAAATTTAGAATGAAGCAGAAAATGTATAAAAAAATATTTTGTCAACATGTTCTTTACAGAAACTTTCTTCTAAATAGAAATGAAAGAGTTTAGCTGATATGCAAAGACATTGTCCCAACTTGAAACTCTTGAAGTTTAATGTTGTCTTTGCCAAATGTACAAGAGCCTTTTAACTAAATGCACAATGCATTTTCAGACAAAAAATGCCTCAATTTTCATGAAAATTTTTAACATAATTCATAAATTTTTCAATAACATAGTGTTTTTAAAAATTTCAAAGTTTTCCATAAACACTCACGGCAAGATCTTTTTGTGTACATTAAAAAAAAAAAAATATATGGAAAACTTCAATTTTTTTTTTTTTTATTCTGTTTTATAAATTTCCAAAGAAAAACTTAGCTTTTAACTTAGCTCAAATTAGTTTACAAAACATTTTTATCCAATGCCTATCTTTAAACAAAATTTTTTACCAAACCTTTTGAAAAGAGGGCTATCTTTTGATAAAAAAAATATCAGCTTTCAATTCTTTTTTTCCCAATTTTCTCCTATTTCCTATAAATCTTAGAGTCTCTTTGAAAGAAAATTTTCCGTCTCAAGCGGCCAAAGTTAAGAATTAAGAAAGTGAAGTTACAAATATGAAGTCACGAAAGACGTATTGAGTACTTCAGATTAAATGAAATAATTAACTGTTTGCTAGATTTATTACCAGCTTTATCTAAATACTAATATATATCTAAAAATTATTAAAAAATGTAAAATAGAAAACAATTATACTTTATTACATTATACTATGTATTCTTAAACTAAAGAAATTTCATTCTTGTTCCTGATGCAGATCAGACAATTGACCACGCTATAAAGGGTTAAATTACAGACAAATTATTATGCATAAAAAAAGTCAATGTGATTAACATTCAACTAAAATAGATCTTCAACAGACGCTGATACATTCATGAATATTTTTTCTTTCAAATAAGGCTGCAAATTGGTAATTAGCATTAGAGACTTAATTCATTCAAAAATCCACTGACTTGGGACAGAGTGAAACCCACAAACTTGGGCATACAAGGACAGTGCCTAACCAACTACACCATCCAGCCAGCTCAAATATGAAAAGAGTATAATACAATATATGCCATATAAAATTGATTTTAAGTACAATCTGCATTTTAAACTTGTTATTTATAAATTCAATAACAGGTTATTACTGGAAAAGATAAAAACACTTACCTTTCTTTTGAAAGTTCAGTACTGCAACCTTGAATCTAAATACTACCATCTGATTGAGATGTCCATCTTTTTTGCATAAGAAATAAGATAGAGATTACTAAACATACAGAAATGTCAAATATTTAGCCATTCTTGGTATCAAAAACATTCAAAGTTTTCAGTTATGAATTATGTTAATAGATATGAGAGTGTTAACTCGAAAAATCTCACACCGGGGGAAAAAATGAAGAAAAGAAATTTCTTTGGTCCAGTGATGATGACTGAGAAACAAGAATTTAAAACCAAACATCCAATTTTCCTAAAGAGTATATATATATATAGCACTAATTTCAATACAATACGAAACACAATAATGAAAACTTTCAATATTTCTTTTCGCAGTTGTTTGATGAATTTAATGAAATAGGAGCAAATGTAATGAAAATTAGTTCTCAAAGGATGAAATGCAGAAAAATTATAAAATGATCAAGCCATTTTTTTTTCAGTAGCATTAAAACAGGATAACGGGTGGATCCTAGCAAAGCACACTTCTTGGCGACAAATTTTTTGGCACCAAAAAATTTGGCAATAAAGTTTACAATATGGTAACCCAGCCAAATTTAGGGAATAGTAACCTTATTCGGACCGGATTTTTTGGACAGCGGTCATTTTTTTTCCCTGATGGTCACTTGAAGACGTGTAAGATTTTTCTAGAAAGCTGAAATTGGAGGAATGAGTGAATTTTTTTCTTTTTTTTAAAAAATGAAACAACTGCAGAAAGAATGTCTGTTAGAGAGAAAGGAAGATGCGTTGATAAATTCAATTTGGACAATGTTTTTTCTGACTATTGCATCTTAGAAGCAACGGTTTTTCTGTTTTCTTCTAGAAGCCATTATGGATACCACGTTTTTTTTTTTTTTTTGAAGCTCGACGAATGGATATTTTTTCTTTTGAATGAAAGATGTAAGAAAGAAATGCTTGCTTTGTGAATGAGTGAACGATTGAAAATATTTCGGTAGGTATGGATGTCCGAAATATGAAAATAATTTGTTTTTGAGAGAAATGGAGAGTGTTAGTTCATCAGCCTAAGGCATTCATATTGGATTTCTTTTCCCACTGTCGCGTTTCAGAAACAACGCTTTTTCAGTTTTTCTTGTTGAAGCTGTTTTAGAAACCACGTTTTTTTCGTAAAAACACGACGGATGGATTTTTTTCTGAATAAAAGGTAAGAAAGTAATGATTGTTTTTTGTGTGAATGAAGGATTGATATTATCTTGTAATGGATGCTCGAAATTTGTATTTAATTTCTAATTTTTGATTTTATGTTTCCTTTGTTGACCGTTTAGGAAACCACGTGTTTTCGATGTTTTTCGTCTCTTGATGCCATTTTGAAAAACGCGGTTTTTTACTTGGCGCCATTTGGCAAAAAACTTTTGTCGCCAAATACAGCAGTTTGCTGTGCTAGGATTTTACCGAAATCTGTGTTTAACAGTAATACAAATTTTTACTTCAGTGTTTTGACTCTAGTGGTAAAAGCTAACTAATTTTATTTAAAACTACTTTCGGATACTCATCTCTAGTTGTTGTGCATTCTGAAATTCCACTTGAACCATTCTAATTCTTGCTTTAAATCTTGTAATTCTTTTTTCAGAATATATATCTCTCTTCCATCATATTGATGTTCACTACTGTGATCCTCAGTATTATCTACACTTAAGTCTAAATCCATATCCTCTTCGTCTCTAGTAGAAATCAGAGTAGATGAAAAATCCATAATTTCTTGTTTCCAATCTTCAATATTTTTCCTTTGTTTTTTGGAAAAAAGATCCCAATTTCTTTGCATCTCTGCAGCTGTATATACTTTTCCAATTTCAGACAATATGTAGGAGAAATGAGAATTCAATGCTTTTGCTTTCTCTTTGAAATTCTCAAACTCTTCATCGAATAGGGCCTTTTCATTCATTATTTTTTTCCCATGACTATAAACATTGTGAAGCATAGAATGAAATTTTCCAGTACTGTCTTTAGTACATTCTCCTTTTTTCAACCATGCAAGCAACACCTGTATCCCTTCTTTAAAAGTTTCTTCATTGCGCAATTTATCATTCACAAAGTCAGCTTGATACTGTGAATAATAAGGTAATGGGGATGGACTGCGAGGACAACCATCTTCCTCATGCTTCATTTTTTGTTTTTTGCATTCAAATTCAGCCCTGTCTTGATAACTATGAGCATAATCAACAATTAATTTTGAATAGTAAGCAGATTCACTTTTGTCATCAATTTTTAATGTGTAACCTGTTAGAAGGAGTGCTTGTTCAACTGACTCCACATCTTGAAATCTTATGTGGCAAAATTTATTGTTCATTCTAATAGCAGAAATATCTCCACATCTTTCAAATGCTTCTTTAATAATATCTCTAGTAATGTTTTCAGGCAAGTTCCCAACATATACAGTTTTACATCCATCAGGTTTTCTTTTATAACTTCTTTTTTCTCCTGGTAATGAAGGAATTAAAATGGCATTTGTGAGAACAATAGGGGTAGTTTTAGGTACCAATTGAGATGATAGTGTTTCAGCAGCAATTTGTTGTGAAGGGCCAGCTACATTATACAGATTATCTCCCTTAACTTTATCTTCCTCGTTTTTTTCATTTAGTTTTTCCAATTTGTTACCTTCAGATGATTTGCTTTGATTTTCTGGAGACTGAGGGCACTTTTCCTGTATAGCAATACATGGCTCTTCAAGATCGTAGGATAGTGACAACCATGATCTCAAGTCCTGTTCAAAAGGAGCTGACAGGGTGTTTGAATTTGTGGTGGGCTTCATCTTTGTTTCATTTAAAACATGTGTAGCACAAATCTTTGGATTTATTTTTACCTCACTTGCTGGGATGGGAAAATTATTATCAAACAGCAATTGAGGGAGCATTGGCATACAATTGTGTGAAGGGATTTCATTAATACCTTGTTTGGAATTCATACAAATGTTTGGATCATATCCGTATGGCTGATTAAATGGGTGAAGCATAAAAGGTAGGGTTGGCGGTGTACTCATAGCCATTTGTTGTGAAGGGCCTCCAACATAATGTGGTTGATTTTCATAAAATTTCTCTTCCTCATTTTTTTTATTATGTATATCCTCAGCAGTATTACTTTTAAATGATTTTCTCCCACGGTAAGGAAAATGAGAATGTTTTTTAAAATCCCGAAGTTTACATTCATGTTCAAAATTGTTTCCTTCCATGATACACGAGCAAAAGATTTGCTTACCTTCTTCAGTGAATTAAAAAACTAACAGAATACAAAGTTTAGAATAATAATACTCACTTTCAAGCTATTAACTACATCACAGCCATAAATGCTAAAAAGCGGTTCAATTCACTTACACTAAATTATTCCAGAATTTTCAAACATCAAATATCCGCTGTAAACTGACGATAATTGAAGAGTACTTTCATTTGGAGAAGATACCACGGCTGCTTTTTCTGCACATCGGAAATACGGCGTAAAGATTATCGCAGTTGAAAGCACAAAATGAAAGTTCTTGTAATAATGCGCTTTGTAGAGCGCCTACTTCAGATATTTCACAAGAGATTGATTGGGCTGTTGGCAGTTCTAACGCTCTCTGTCTTGAACTAAAAGAAGGCTGATAGGTGGTATTGGTAGGTGAATAGGAGGTGTGGCTTCAGGAGTAAGGGACCAATGGGGTGGCTAGAACTTCTGCTTCGGTTCTGGCTTGCTATTGGCTATTGGAAGTGAGCTATTGAAACTGAAGTGCTCTTTTCAGAGAAAATTATAAACTATTGCAATAAAAGAACTATTGAGATGAAATTAAAAAGTTAAATAAAATAAGAGAAATTAAGTTACAATTAAATATCAAGAAGCGATTCCATAATAGAAAAGCTTTTTGTTTGTCATCTGTGCTATATTAAGTGCAGGGAGTAAAGAGAGAAGAATAGGCTTTTTTTTTAAAACTAGATTTGATAATATTTTAAGAAATTCAATGGACTCCATACACCTGACGTCATAATCACGTGATGATATACAAAACAAATAGCCACGTGTTTGATTCGACTGAGTATTTTGGCGGAATTTTCGTATTTACATCTACTATCAAAAACAAATGAAAGAGGTTGTTCCAAAAGAAATTTCGACTGAAATGTGTGTACTTTTTAATTATTTCATTTTCAATATTTTTGTTTTTATTGAATACGCTGACGATTTTTAAAGTTTTAAAAAGAGTCTGAAATATTTTCTGAGCATTTCGAATTCGAAGAATTTTAATTTTGCAAACATACACAGATCAGGGTACCACTTCTGTGATCTATTCTGAATGCTCTGTATTTGTTAAGTATGTAGTTGATTACCTACGTTTTTTTTTCAATTCCTACTATTAGTTCACACTTTCTCAATATTTATTTATGTTGTTCAAATTTTCAATCGTTAGTAAAATACATTTTAAAGTGGTCGATTGAGCTAAAATTTTATATACATGATTATTTTGGTTGACAGTACAGAATTTAATAAAGAAAATTAATTGATTAAAACTAATTATTTTAATAACTATAAATACATCCATGTTGGCATCATTTTTGGCGACATAGTGACCATTTTGGCGACTTGTGTCCAAAATTAAAAGGTTTTTTCTCACATTTTAAAACATTTAGTTGAACTGAAATTTGAAACACATTTGTTTTGGATAGTAATGCAATACTTTAATGATAATTAATAAAAATTAATTGTCATTTAATTTTGTGATTCTTCATATGTATACACATATTTATATTAACTATAATTATTTGATAAAAAGTAACTAAAATTTTTCTTACCTAAGCAGGAATTGACTTATTTTTTTATAATACTTGTGTTTGTTATTTTAAGATTATTTTCGACAATTTTACAAGCACTACAGACAAAAATTTGAAACTGAACTGTCTTAATAAAGAAATTTGTTCTGTTAAATTTTATTGGAATAAAATCTCACTCTTAAATTTTGCCATCCATTTAGTAGCAATACAAAATACTTTTAAATTTATAGAAATATCATTATAACTGTGTATATAATGTTAATATATATCTATGCATTTTCTATGTTGCAGTCATTTGAAATTTTATTGTACTGTATGTTGATAAATGTGTCGACTTCAAAGCATTTCAATTTTGCAGACACGAAAAAACAAACCAGGGTTCTACTTCTGGGACCTGTTCTGATTTTCTAACTGATGAATAAGTATGCAGTTGAACTCACCTACATTTTTTTTCCCTTTTTTCTCTTTATATAACTATTTTCACTAATTTAACAAGCATGATAGATAAGATTTTGAAACTGAACTGGCTCAGCAAAGTCATTGTTTTGTAATTTTCAGAACAATACACTTACAAATACTAGTAAATTAATGAAGTTCATATGTACTTTAAAAAATATGCATCCATAAATGTATAATGCTGTATGGTGAAGAACATACAATATATTTTAATAATTTGCGAGATTCATATTCCACTATTTTTCCAGAAATCAAGGAATAAATCAGTTTGATACTGAAGAGCTAGATCATATAGCAATTGAGAAGCACGTATCTATCTATATTCTTAAAATACTGATTGCATTAACTTTTCCTAATATTAAAAAAACAATTACGATAAAAGAAAATTTCTAATTATCAATTTTACTATACTACAACTGACATTTTAAATTTCACGTTATTTTTATTTTACATTTTTATAAGCTTTAAATTCATGAGTAGTTACATATACATGCATAATTATGTAAAAAAATGTTTTAAAAATTCTTTTAATACAGGGATAGCAAACGTTACATTCTGATTAAGTCCAGCACTTTCCATTCCTTCCTAGATAAGCTTGCCTTTCACAAAACAGAATAGAAGCAGAAGAATATTGTACAGAAAAATAAATGCATTGCAAACAACATTAAGTGATTTGCATATGAAAACCTTAACAGAGGGTTTCATTGCAAGAGATTTTTTAGTGTATTCAATGTTTTAAATATTGAAAATACCTTAATGTCCCCCCCCCAAATAATATTTTACAAGTGATTGATATTGTTTAATTCGATAGCTCTAACCTCTAACACGTAAGTGGACTGAAGAGTCTCTTACACATATTGTTCATGACACACAATCACGACACAGTTTTCTTGTGGACTTGCGTTTATTAATTTCTCATAACTTCTGTACATTTACATTGGAGTTGCAGGGCATGCGCAGTTCAGGCTGCGCAATTGGGATTGCGCAGACACAGTTTATACATACATTACTACAGACACAACAACACACTCTACTCTCTTAATTACACAGATAGCGCTTCGTATGCCGTGAACTGACATACCGCCCCACATTGCACTGGTTACACCATGCAATCACTGTATTAATAATTTACACAAATTATATCTAAATTGTTCATCACTCAAATTCCACAAAAGACACTTAAAGAAATGCACTACATCATTGAAAATAAATTTAAAAAAACAATTCACTTGAATTGATTAAAACACACACAAAAAATAAATTTTATCAAAAGTATAATCATTTGGCATTGGCAAAACACAAACTTTAGATATGGCTCTTTTACAAGTACTAAATTGAGTTTTCACTTTAACTACACGAATTTTGTTTTTTATGAAGAAAGGACCACAAAAGTCGACACCCGAGCAGTTAAAAGGGTAGTCAGTGGTAACCCTTTCCTTAGGCAGATTGCCCATTATTTGAGATGTTATAAAAGGTTTACATTTAAAACAGATTATACATTTGTGAACAATTTTTCTACAAAGATTGCGACCATTGAGAGGCCAAAATTTTTCGCGAACATAATTCAAAAGTGAAAAAGCACCAACATGAAAGTATTTGTTATGCAAATATTCAATTATCATACATGACAGTTTATGGATTTTAGGCAAAATAATTTGATGTTTTTGATTAAAAGGAAAATTTGTATTACCTAATCGGCCACCCACTCTAAGCACTCCATCTGAATCCAAAAATGGATTGAGACTTTTCAACTTACTTTTTGGCAAGATAGGTTTTTGTTTTTCTATACATTTTATTTCTACTGAAAATTCTTGCCTTTGTACACTTTTTATTAAGAAGATCTCTGCTTTCTCCAATTCATCTACTGTTAGTGGGCCACTGGCTTTGACCTTCCTCCTCAGGTTGTTTACGAACCTAAAAATATAACTTAAGATACGCAAAATGGTTAAATAGTTATTACTAAGGTTACACAAATTGTTCACAAAGTCATTCACACAAATGTAAAAAGTGGCACTTCATTCTCAAGTTTTTCACGGACACTGTTCTTCAGTTCTGAATTGTACGCATCGTTGTTTTCACTAATGTGCACAGGTTTGTTCGGATAATCACTGCCAGATAGAAACTCTGGACCGTTCCACCACATTTCTTGGTTCAGAAGTTTGTCAGGATCTACTCCACGAGAAATCAAATCTGCAGGATTCTGGTTGGATGGCACATGTTTCCATTGCCGTACAGGGAACAATCTTGAAGCTTAGCAATTCTATTCTGCACAAATGTTTTAAGGTCCATCGGTTCTTTTTGTAGCCAAGACAACACTATCATTGAATCAGTCCACAGATAAACTTTAACTGATTCCAGCTTCAAGGCATCAATCACTCTTTTCACAAGTTTGGACAAAAGGACAGCGGCGCACAGTTCCAATCTTGGAATAGTTAGACTCTTAATTGGTGAAACTCTCGATTTGCTAGTAATTAATCTCACTAACGTCACTCCCGAATTATTTTTTGATTTGCAATACACTGCAGCTCCATAGCAACGCTCTGACGCATCAGAAAACCCATGAATCTCTATAGATGAAGGATTCTCAATCACTACACGTCTTTGGATATTGATGTTATTTAGGCTCTCTAGCCCAATTAACAACTGGTGCCATTCATCATACACTTTCTTTGGGAGTGGATCTTTCCAGTCAATACTAAGTCTCCAAAGCCTCTGCATAAACATCTTGGCGTTGGACACCACGGGTCCCACAAGACCCAAAGGATCAAACAGTCTCGCAATAGTTGACAAAACGCTTCTCTTGGTATACGAATCACTAGTATCACGTCAATTTTAAACGAAAAAGTGTCTCTTCCTGGGTCCCAGGACACACCTAAGGTTTTGGTCTCATTTGGTCTAGAAAAATCGTAGATTCCATTTATACTCTGCGAAAGTTCAGGATGATTTCCCCGGATTTTATGCAATTCCATGCCTGCACTTTTCAAAATTTCAATTAACTGATATCGTAGCTCCTTAGCCTCTTCTAAGGTGTCCGCCCCGCATAACGCATCGTCCATGTAGAAATTGCTTCGAAGGACTGGTGCTGCTATCGGGAATTTATTTTCTTCATCATAGGACAATTGTTTCAATGTTCGTTGCGCTAAGTATGGGGCACTGGTCGTCCCGTACGTGACTGTTTGAAGCTCATATGTTTTTACTCGGTCGTGTTTATTGTCCTTCCACAATATTTGTTGCAGACAGCGTTGTTCGGAATCAATTAGGATCATTCGATACATTTTTTTAATGTCCGCAGTCAGTGCATATCTGTAAGTACGGAATCTAATCATCTGGCATATAAGTCATCTTGGATGACTCCTCCATTATACTGAATATCATTCAGTGATAATCCATTATCTGTAGGACTAGACGCATTGTAGACCACTCTCACCTTAGTAGTACTTTTTTCGGGTCTATAGACGCCATGATGAGGTAAGAAATAGTTCATCTTCGAATTATTTTCTTCTACCTTCACTTCTTTCATATGTCCCAATTGTTCATATTCTTGCATGAATTCTCTATACAATTTTAGATATTGTGGATCCCTTTCCAATCTAAGCCACAATGCATTTAATCGTTTGAGAGCAATGCCCCTGGAATTCCCTAAACAATTTGGATCACCCTTAAGGGGCATTTTAACTATGTACCGTCCCTCCTCGTCTCTAGAATGTGTTTTCATAAAGTGTTCCTCACATAAACTAGCCTCATTACTTTTTGTTTGCACTATCTCCACATTTTCTACTTCCCAAAATTTTTGCAACGTTTTATTTAAATCCTCGTCCCTAACTAAACCGCAATGAACTTTAGTTTCATTAAATGAATCTACATTACCACTTACAACGTAACCAAAAACCGTGTTTTGTAAAATTAGATCTGAATTTTTTATCTTAAATTTTTCCGGTCTCAATAGTTCAAAAAATATTTCTGCACCTAACAACATGTCTATTTTATCTGGAATATTAAAACGTTCATCAGCTAACTCCACTACATCTGAAAAATTAACACTAGTATTAAACGTATTACTTGGAATAAAATCTGTGATTTTCTTAACTACTAACATATTTAAATCCTTCACGAATGTATTATTTTTATTTGAAATAGTCGTTTTAACGCAACCGTTAACAATCATAGATGCATCATTTAAACATGAGATCAAAGTATTAATCTTTTCACTTTTCAGTTGTAATTTATTGGCGCACTCCTTAGTTATAAGACAAACCATACTGCCTCCATCTAACAAACACCTACATTCATACCAATTCGAATATTTATCCTTAATTAATACGCGAGCTGTGCTCAGTAAGCATCTTTTAATTTTGTTATGACTAAATGTAGTCGCCACGATTTCTTGCTTGTTTATATTTGAATTAGGAACGAACGGAGGGGCAGAAGCATTGAAAGATATCGTTTGCGATCTCTCTTCAAGGACCGAAGGAGGACCGATTTGGGGAGTTGGGATACTTTTTATTTCTCTTTGAAAATGAAGCAATTTATTATGCGGCTTCTTACAAACTATGCAATTTCTAGAGCGACACTGTTTTACACAACATTCTGGGGATAGACATTTAAAGCACATTTTATTGTTTTTAACAAAATCTACTCTTTCATTTATCGAAAAACCTTTAAACTGAGGGCAAAATTGCAAAGCATGTGCTTCCTTTTTACACAACACACATTTTTCATTCTTTATTTCAGAAAAAAATACGCTCGAACCTCCTCTCTGACTTCGCGAGCTGTTATATCTCTGATGATTATTGAACTCATATCGTTTATTTTCATTTCCAGTGAAGGACCTGGAAAATGTATTAGACTCGCTTTTAAATTTACCTTTAGAAGATAAATAAATATCACATTCTCGCCCTAACTCGTGGGGTTTAAAAATTGTTTCTCCTTGTTTTACATTAATATGAGTCACTAATTCTCTGTCAAGAGTGCCCATCATTTTATCCGCAACAATTAATTCACATACTGACTTAAATTCATTAACATTTCGTAACTGACAGAAATACTCAAATGTTGCACTTAACCTAGACGCAAATTGAACATAACTCTCTGAATTTAATTTTTGAGTTTTACGAAAATTATTATAGCATTCTTGCGGTGTAGGCTGAAATTCTTTCAAAACTAAATTTTTTAGTTTTTCATAACTGCGCAATTCTTCCTCTGACACATAAATCATTAAGTTATTCGCTTTCTCTCCTAAGATATTTAAAAGAATTTCCGATTTCCATTCTTCGGGAACCTCTTTCGTTTTGAATGCTTTCTCTAATGACTGAAAAAATAAATTATATGACTCAACACACGAGGGTACAGAGATAGTTAATGTTTTTACACTTTTTATTAACGTTTCGATACTAATATTGTTACATGTTTCGGTGGCGCTCACTGTTGAAAGTGAAGAATCATGTGTTACATCTTTCCGAATATTAGCAAGCTCTAATTGCTTCTCTAACTGCGCTAACTTAATTTTCTCTAACTCTAAATTTGCTTCACTTTCTGACCGCTTATGCGCTAATTTAATTTTTTCTAACTCTAAATTTAATTCACTCGCAGATTTTTTAATTCTCGTTTCTTCAACGGCATAGTCAATAACAGTTTTAACTAATTCTGTGTCTGTATTAAACACTTCACTACTTTCAATCAAAATTTTCAAATCAAGAACTTTTGCATTATCTGGCACAGTTAGTTTTAATTCCTCCGCGACAAGTTTTAACTCGTCTTTCTTCAACTTAGCAATTAAAGACATAATTAAATAATTAAAATTCTCACAAAAATTCAAAGAACATTGCTCTCACCTCACATCACTGGCTGCCGAACTTGGCTGTTTACACAAATCACTGTTTGCCGCACTTGGCTTTTCACTTAATCTTTTTTTTTTAATCCATAGGTTAATCCATTAGTTCTTCTCTGGCCTCGTAAGGACCAGTGTTTAATTCGACAGCTCTAACACGTAAGTGGACTGAAGAGTCTCTTACACATATTGTTCATGACACACAATCACGACACAGTTTTCTTGTGGACTTGCGTTTATTAATTTCTCATAACTTCTGTACATTTACATTGGAGTTGCAGGGCATGCGCAGTTCGGGCTGCGCAATTGGGATTGCGCAGACACAGTTTATACATACATTACTACAGACACAACAACACACTCTACTCTCTTAATTACACAGATAGCGCTTCGTATGCCGTTAACTGACAGATATTTTTTTGGTAAAATTAAGGACCAGGTGTATCCAACACACACACAATAGAACATATGTTTAGTTAATCTAAATTTTACTCATCTTCACAGTAGTTAACAGAGATACTTTAGTATTTAATTATCTAAAAAATTAGGATGCAAAAATCTGATATGTAACCATACATGTATCAAAAACAGGTATACATACATATAAATCAAAAACTTGTTGTTTTTAATAATTTTAGAATATTACAGGGAAAAAGAAACATTTTTGAGAACCATTCACTATAGAAATGGAAAAATATTTTAATTTACTACAGCTTCTTTAATGTTTATACTTGATGATTAATCAAGTACCATTTTTAAACATTAGAAGTCAAAATTATCATTTACCATTTGTAAAATTACATGTAAAAAAATTATGCAACATTTTAAAAGTCCTTACTCGCTGTGCTATTTTAGGTAAAAGATATGATTGATCAAGAATTGGTTTCCAAATATAATAAATTAAAGAATTAAAGTTTTTTAATTAAAATCTGTGTATAATAGAATATGTTTATGTCCATTTGTGGAATATAAAAGTCCTGCTCACTCTTACATGATGAAAATAAAAGTCATTTTTGAATCCCTAATTCTTTTACAAAATAAATAATTGAATAATTGTAATATATTTGTGTGGTACCTATTAGCACAACATTTGTTTTTCAGAGTTTGACTGTGGTATAAACCTATCACACACTTGTACAATTTTTTTTATTATGTATTACAAATAAGCATTTATAGGTATTTGCACAATTTGTAGAAGATTTATCATTATTGATTAGAT
Organism: Trichonephila clavata; assembly: GCA_019973975.1. Lineage (NCBI taxonomy): Eukaryota > Metazoa > Arthropoda > Arachnida > Araneae > Nephilidae > Trichonephila > Trichonephila clavata. Next base: position 7,176 of record BMAO01003362.1, on the reverse strand, counting down.
TTGTGCTTTATATCGATTTATTTTTACATAAATATAAAAGTCTAAAAGACTCATGAATATTGATATTATCCTGCTTATAAGTCCTGAATAAATTTTTCGCATTGAGTTACTTACAAATATTGGCCCAAGAAGAGTACTTGGATCAATTATATATTTATTGAGAATTAGGATCATGAAACCAAATCTGGCTTTATGTATAGACATTTGATTTTGTGGGATGTTGTTGCATTATACAGCCAATAAATGGAGCTGTTCCTGCTCATGTTTGAACACAGTAATAATAACATAATTTTTTAAAGTTCTTGATGTGTTTTTGCTTGGCAAAATTATTTGGCAGTTTAATACATAAGTTCCTAATTTTGGAATGGTATGAGTACTGATTTAGCATTTCTTTGAAAAACTTTGAAGTAATTTAATATTTTGCTCAAGAATAATTTGGGAAACTGAAAAGTTTTTTGAAATTTAGGATTTTCCTTGTAAACTAATGATATTAGTTAATTATCTTGCTTATAAGTAGTAGAAACTTATTTTGATTAGAATGGAACTCCGTTTATTCATGATAAACTTTGGTAACTTGTTGATGTTTAATAATGATTTTAATCTTTAATAATATAATTTGGTGGCAAGCTTCTCAATGGTATGGGCCACAAGAAAGTGTCAAAAAATTATTTTTTTAAATGTTTAGGGCATTGTGAGGCCTTAAAATAGTATGATTTATACCAATACATTGTGAAGTTTTTAAAAATATGTTATAAAATACTAATATTTAGCAATTTTAGTCTTAGTAATTATCACCTACAAATGTTTAAATTTTTTTTTATAAATTATTGTCTCCTTGGAAAAAAATTGAATTATATTAAAATATGCGAAAAATTTTAGAAATTGTTTGAAACATGCTAAATTATTTTCGTGAAAATTTTTACATATAGAAGCATACAAAATTTTTGTTAGCTAATTTATTTTAGTAATTACAATTATTTAAAATGCATCATTTATCAACATTTAATTTTAATATTACATGATTATAATACAAGTGAAGCATGTGAAAATTTTATTTTTTTTAACAAAAAAATTCATTGCAATTTAAAAAAATGCATTTTTCATATTCTATTGAAAGACTATCGGTGACATTACTTCATTATGTACTCATGTGAAGAGTATTTTTTCTAAGATGTATTCCAAAAGAGAATTTTTTTTTGTCAGTTTCAATCTTTATTTGCATTAATATGGATACATAAAATTGAAACATTGTTATTGTATACTAATTTTTTAAACAACTTCTATAAAAAATTCCAAAGACATAGTAAGATCTTTTGAAATATATGATGATTCTGTAATGAAATAACACATTAGCCAGCTTTGATTGTCTGACTTTACTTAGTAATTATCATTTACAAAGGTTTGAAATTTCTTTTAGAAATTTCTCTTTAAACTGTCTTCAAAGTTTAAAAATGAAAATACTCTTACACTATTAAGTTAAAGAAAAAAAATCATGTTAATACATAATTTTTAGAAATAATGATTAAATGTTATTGGATTATTCTTTATTACAAATTATTTCTTATGAGTTATTGAATTGTATTTAAATTGTCTAATTGATGTAAACCAAACAAATATTTCCATACAATTTTAAAAAATAAAAGAATGATTAACATTAAAAACTTTGATGTCCAAACAATAATACTGAAAAGGATTTTCAAGAATAGCAAAAAGGAAACTTTATATGAATATTAAAAAATTAGTTAAATTCACAGGCTTTTTCGTAATTACCAAGAAGTTTCTATTTAAAAAAAAAATATAACCAATGTCACAAATTTGGTAAGAAATAAATACCTTTGCTTACAAAGAATGGATGAATGTATCCATCTGCTCTGAAACATGACACATTTTAGAATGTAAAAATAATATTCTTAAGGCCGGGGTTCCAGGATTTCAAAGAGCAAGTCAATTCTTCAGGAGCAATGAAAACTTATCCTTTTAAAACAATCCTGAGAAATGCCACAGAACAAGAATTCCCTTAATAAATCCCAGAAGTTCTTCACAGCACTCGGACACAACTAACAGTGTCTAGATATACAAATAAGTAATGTATTCAGGTAACGGTTATACATTTACGTGGAATCTCTATTATCCAATCATCATAATAAGTTGATTTGCAGTCTCTCGTCCTATTCAACAGCCGAAGTATTAATTAATCGCTCTTGCTGACTTTTCCGTAGACTAAACAAATTTTTGTTTCGGCGAGCCACTCCCTATTTACAGTCTGCACGAATTTTTCGAGAAAAATTCGCTTACATCATGAATTTTGATATTAGTATATTTCTCATATTTCCAGAACCAATTTGTTCAATAGAGCGCTGCAAAAATAAACTTATAAAAAATAATTACCAAGCCTATAAGTATACAAAAATTCGAAGCCAAAGGATGGAAGTATAAACTAAACTTAAATCTAATACTATTAATTAAAACTACATATATTTAGTCCCTTTTCTTAAACTAAAATAGTAAAAAATATATTAAAAATATTTAAAGTACTAAAAAGAATTTAAAGAATATAAAATAATAATGTTTACAAATTTGAAAGTTAACGCGCAATCACAAGTGTCATACCATTAGCTGTTATTTGTTTACATGATAGCACGTTGTTAATCACGTGATGATGGCCACGATCGCAGCGCCCTCTAGTGATGAATCGACCCCATTAGATTTGCAGAGACGTTAGCCTCAGAGAAGGGGGTATCTTCAGATTGGCTTTTTACCTTTTTATTTTCTGTTTGGTTTAGGTATCCGACTACCCTAAAACTGTGAATTTTGCCAAAAATGTACATTTTTTTTTTAAATATTTTTTTTATGATTTTATTTTATGGGCCATCTTATTAGCTTTATAAAAATACCAAGTTTATCATTTCCCGTTTACTAGAACAAAAACGACAAGTGTTTTAGTAAAAGCAGATGCCCATTATTTTAAGCAAGATGTCATACTTTAAAACGCGTTTTACTCGACATGTGATTTTTTAGAAAATAATCAAACGGGGTCAGCGATTGCTAAAAAAGTTTTGAACATAGTTAACTGTGAAATTTTTTCTGTAAGTTCTGTACATAGTAGAATTGTTTTAACCTTCAGATTTATCAACCACTGTTTTATTACAAAATTTACAGTCCCTTATGTGAATATAATCACTGTCTTTTTAAGCATTTTCATATAGTAACCGAGATAAAGTGCTCTAGTTTTTGTAAAAAAGAATATATCTCTTATCCTGAAGGTCATTTCAAAATTGAATAATATAGCAACGCATTAGATTGAAAAAAATTGAAAATTTGTTCAGAAACCTTTGGTGCAGAATGCGCCGCGTTTATGCTATTTTTTGTCAATTTGTACCTATTTTTTCCCATTTTAGTAAAAATAATTTCTTTTTCTCTTCGTAATTTTAGTACATTTTTCTTAAAATGCACTAAACAAATCTAAAAGCAACAAAAAAATCCCCATATCTCCTTTTAAAAAAAAAAAAAAAAGTTGTCGCAACCAGTCGGATACCTTAATGGTGTTTTGTGCTTTTTTTTACCTGCAACTTTGTCAGCAAAGGAAATTTCCTCGACAACATTGTTGCTAATAAATTCTTTTCCGGTGATGAGAGGGGTACCTTTCTTGGGCTTTGGGCATTTTGTGTAACAGGCAGTATGCCCGTAAACTTCACAATTGATGCAATAGGGTTTATCTTGTTTTTCCTTAATTTCGCATTCCTTAGTTAAATGCTCCTTCCCGCACTTGAGGCAACGTGGTTTTTAATGGAAATTGGCTGGCGTGTAAAAAAAGTTGTTGCATCGAAAGCACTGAGTGACACCCCGAATGGAGTAATTTTCGACTTTAACCTGCATATACCCCAAGCGGGTAAGGTTAAAAGCGGATTTATTATGATCGTTCCTAGGCATGTTAACAAGAAAAAATAGGAGTAGAGCTGGCTACAACTGTTGACAGTATAGCCAAGATCTTTAAGGTCGGCAATAATGTCGTCGGTTTTTAAAAAAATGGGTGAACCCTTAATAACAATTTTAATTGGTTTAATCCCTTTCGAGGGAATTACGTAATACTCGAAATCATTACCCTCCGCCAAGGCATGGGTGAGATTCCGGTATTCTTTGCTAGTATTGACGAAATGTTTACCATAGTCACCAGAGGTTTTAGTATTAAGATCGGGGAATTTATTAAATAAAGTTTTTATTTGTTCTCTGTAATTATGCTTAATCTTAAGCATTATTGGGGCAGGAGCTTTGGTTTGGAGATTTGGATCTTAGGTTCAGGGTCGAGCGATTGCCCGGCGTCCTGTTTCAGGTTTTCAAAACTGTTCTCGGTGAGAACTGGCTCATGGGGTTGAGGGTCTTACTGCTTTACTTGGGAAGACAAAGTCATCTGAAGTATCTTTCTTGGGTTTTTTCTTACGTTTACTATTTTTATTCTTTTTACTATTATCAAAGGCGGATTAAGATAGTTGGTGGCCCCTGGCGGTAAAAGGTTTGAGGCCCATAGTTCAAGAGTCGAAAAACTAAAATAGTGAAACGATTCGGTGATCTTATATTATCAAAATAAAATGTATTATTAATAATAAAACTCAACGGCTAAAGAAAAATCTTAGCTATAATTTAAAAAATTAAAAACCTTATTAAAGAACTTAATTTTGCTATTCAAATTTACTTCTTGATTTGTCTTTGGAAAATTCATCAATTATTTTTGCTGTTTCTATTTTGCACAAAACATCATGTTCTATACATAATATGGCCATTCTGTTTGTCTTCTCTCCCATATTGCTTCTTATAAGTAATTTTTAACACGCTTTAAAATTGAAAAAGAACTCTCACTTGACGCATTCGATATCGGTGGATGTCGGTCTACGCGAGACCCCTTGCAACTCGATAAATTTCTAATGGGGGTCTTCATTGTATCTTTGTTTTCTTTTAAAAATGGTAAAAACTAATCCAATTCATATCGTCAAAATCAAAAGATTCAATATCGCCTTAGTAAATTTCCTTTAGTTTTTGTGCAGCTTTCTTCTTAATTTCAGACGTATAATTATCTCTCGTCAAAAAATACAGTGAAGTTTTCTATAACAGTTTCATAATCTCAGATCTTTGGGATACTTCTGCTCTTGCTGTTATCACATATGACATAAATCACCCTTTGAAATTTGTCCTTTTCTCTCAAAATTTCATTACCCACTTTTTTACTTTCACTGAAAATAATTTTTCTCATTTGCTACCTACGAGCTGGTCAAACGTGAGCCCTGATAAATCAATTGCTCCTAGTTCTATTTTTCCAAATTCATTTCTGAAATTTTGGACATACTTTTCTAGAGATTTTAGCAGCCAAAACCTTTTTGATAATTAACATTCAACTTATTACAATGATTTGCTAGTGGCATTTATTCCTTGGTGTTTGATATTCCCAATCATGTTCATTAGAGAAGTTTTATATTTTTCTATCTATTTCAAAAGAAAAGTTGCCTCTTTTTTACCCCCTCATTCATATTACGGATTTCAGACAGGGCTGCTTTTATTAATCGTTACCTTGCTATTAAGGCTAAACAGTTTGCTTTGAACTAAACATACCTTTTATCACATAACTTCATATTTGTTTCATTTACCTTAATTAGTAAATATGGTATGGAAATAAAAATTCCATCACCAAGAAGGAGTTATGCTACATCAAAGAAACTTGGTAGGTGTATTTACTCATCCAAAAGATGACTTTGATTCAAATTTCGCTAGTGAGTCGCTAGTTAAGTGACTTTGAGCATGCGAATCATTTGTGCTTTAAATACATGCAATAAATTTCGTGATTGTTAATTATCGTAGAGATTTGACGTATCAAGTTGATGTTCGTCCGGTATGACTTTAAGAAGCCGAAGAAGCCATTATGAACAATTCGCTAAGTTGAACGAGGTAGTATAATAGAGCTTATAAAAAAGGGGGATTTTCTTTCCACGATATTTCCTAAAGAGTTGGTAGGAATGTATCCATTGTGCATTATTTTCTGCAGCAGTGTTCTCGGAAAGGCACTACCTCAAGAAAACTATAGTCCAACCACGCACGGTCACCACTGGCAGAGAAGACCACTATATTCACCACAAGGTTGGGAAACATCGTAGTTCATCTACAACAGAAACTATAGTTTTTTTCTGCACCAGACTTACAGAGTGGACTGTAACAAACCAAAGAATCAACTAATCAATCAGAAATAGCTCCCAAACAGACGCCCTATAGAGTTCATTCGATTAGCTCTAAATCACGGTATCTGCGACTTTAGAGATGTCATGCAAGAGATTATTGGAGAGCGGAGTCACGATGTGTTGTGTTCTCCGATCAAAGCTGTTTCTATCTTGGTGCTAGTGATGCAATAGCGTAACGAAGAATATTAGGGCCCCTTCTCCTGCAAAGTCAAGTTTTAGGCCCCCAAGCCGTACTTCACATCAGTCAGGCTTGACATCATTCGTACTTAACATCAGTAAGGAGGAAGGGTTGCAGGGGTGTACGTTAAGCCAACGCAGAGATAGCTGTACATTTCTTAGAAGAATGCTAGGTCAGGGCTTGTAAACAATCTTCCTGCGGCCTAAACACACCGGACCGGCACCTAGAACTATGATCTGGGGGGGGGGTCAAGTTTTCTTGATTGCAAGAGCTTTCTCCAGGTTAAATCACGCACCCTGAATGCAATCTTATACGTCAGTCTGGTGATACAAACTGTTGCAATGCCATTTATAAATATCGTTCAAAGGGCGTCACTATAACGTGCGCCCTCATACCTAGCTGTAACCTAACATGCTCTAAAAAGTATCAAAGTGACCCTCTGGATCACCAGATGTTTCTCCAATTAAACGTGAATGAGACATCATTAGACAGCAACGACAGTGTCATCCACAACTGGAACCAAGCAACCTTATGTGGATCGCCCAAGAGCGAAAGGCATGCAATTCCATGCCACAAATATATTTCCTACACTTGTATGACACATTGTTCGCATGCTTATAATTAAAATTATTGTAGTTACACCGGTTTGTAACGTTTCATTTGAAATGTGGCTCTTCTAGCGCCAACATTAACCTGTGATCTTAAAAGTTTAATCAATTAAATATGCTACCGAGACGAATGTATTGCCAAAGTTTCATTAGTCTACAATAATTTTTG
>BMAO01003361.1:0-17126 GCA_019973975.1 Trichonephila clavata | reverse complement strand
ATGCCGCATAGTCATACGAAAGTCGATTTTCTGCATCATGGAAATCCACCAACTTGGGGCTGGGGTCAAACCCATAGCATTAAAAAAACTTATGCGAATAAAAAAATCTTTCAAATAACATTTTCACTTCGGATTGAAGGTATAATTAAAATTTTGGCTTCAGTTATGTATCGTGTGTTTTGATATCAGTGCCTAGGATTTCACCCCTTTTGCAAATTTCTGAGTCAGACAGCATACCATCATTTAGATTTTTCTCTACTTTTTAACAAATTCAAACTCTTCATCAAATGCAACTTTAATGTGCCATTGTTTATGCTTAAGCCTTAATAAATGCTAATGTCATAAAGTTACAAGCCACATTGCACGAGAAAATATTTTAAAATACCTCTGCCACATCAGATCTCACACACAATATCACAGAACAAGCACAAACAAAAAAAATTTGTATTTCCTGTCAAAGTTGAACACCACCTTAACCCCAACGGAAGGAAAGAGGGGAGGGGGAGTGCTATAACTGTAGTGACGAAAGAGCAGCTCTCCCCCCAACACATCTCCAGCAATAAAACCCATAGACTTAATACGAATACTTGGCAAGTTGTTCCACCAGGAATGCCAAGGTTCTTCCCTAGGGGTGAGGACAGGTAATTGTGGTGCCGGGGAGGGAGGGTGTAACACGTGCGCAGAATGGGGTGTGGAGGAAAAATAGGAAAGGAGGATGGAGAGGAATAGGAATCGAAGAATCGGAGGTAAAGGTGACGAGGAGCGTCCATGAGACGCGACAGAGATACTCCTCATGGAAACAAGTAGAAATAATACATCAAATGTTCGATCGATTATATAGACCATAGAATTCAAGCCTGCAAATAAATCAAATTGTTCTAAATCTTATATATTCTCTATATAAGAAAAATATCGACATTAAAATTTTCTATTAACTTTGGAGATACAAGCACTTTTTAATTGCTTTCAAACTAATAAATATGACCGCAGTAGCCTAGGTCACGAATCCTGGTGCCACTATAGACGCGCCATGCATAAGGGCTGATGTACGTTAAATCTGTCGAGGGTCCAGGGTTGAAAGTCCACTATTCTCGTTATCATGCTCCAATACGCCGCTCAACATATTCTTTTGATTTCGACGATTTTCGGTAACAAAAAACAGAAAAAAATTAATAATTAAATGAATAATTAGCATTAATTAATAAAATTAGTTATTAATAGCAAACGATTAATTAAATTTTACGTACTATATACATAGGATTATAGTTGTAGCGGTACCATCTATGTAGTGAGAATTGAAATAACATTTGGAGACGCAAAAATTATTGCTAGATAAGCATTTAAATACGTCAAATGTTATTCAAATCACGTCCGGGTCACCAATGAAGTGGCGCGCTTATCCTGTAGGATAGAACCACAGGTACCTTTGGATCCGAAGCCGAGTAACTTATCCACTACACCAAAATGATCACCGTGGTGCGGAGGTAGTTACTGGCTTATATAGATGGTACCGCTACATAGTCAAACGAAAAAAAATCAAGGGCTTGGGGGGAGGGGTTCTGGACCCCAGGACTCCCCCTTGTGTGCGCCACTGGACTCAGACTTTAAAAAAAATTCATGACGACGTTTATAATAGTAATCACACACACCACCGAAGGTTAATTTTTAATAAAACAGTAATATATCTCAGTGGTGGCCACATACCCCTCTTCCGGGGAAGGGAGTATATTCTAAAAATTTGTAGACGCTGAGATGAAAAAAATTAGAAATCTGTTGGTCTATGAGGGGAAGGGGAGTTGAATGATACGATTCCCCCCCCCATACCATAAGCCACTGAGTTATCTAATCATGAAAAACAAAGCATACCATGTAATCCAGCATAGAATGCACACTTTTAACACAAAAAACAAAATAGAAATTAACGGATGACCGTTGTAAGCCGGGTATAAAAGTGATAGGTTAAAAAAAAAAAGAGATAAGCATAAAAATAAAATGGAGACTTCTACACACATCTAAATATTTTTTAATTAAAAGAAATGCACATACCTTATGAACCTAAAGGGTTGTAGCTTAGAAGTATACTATTTTTTTCAAAAACCAGGGACATTATGAAACGAACCTAATTCCCTTCTACCCATGACCCGGCTAAAGGCGTGGAAGGAAGTAAAGGATCATTCGACATGATAAATTCCAATTATTTTAGAAATCACTATAATCGACTCAAACACAACCAATTTAAACACTATAACTAGGATAATCCAGTCAAGCAACAGAGGGAAGAGACGAGATTCGCGCTTTGGGAGAATACATTTAATAACCAACTTTATATAATAATGTAGTTCTTCCTTAATATTACTTTACACAGAAGATAAGTACTTAATGTCCGCCTAACGACTTAAACACTTTAAACATCGACGTAATATGAAGTTGACAGTACCTGACTTTAGGCAGTCTACGAATCAATTGAAATTAACTTTCTCTTTCTGGCTATAATCTTTTACCAGGTAATTTTGACCTTGAATCTTTCTTGTCACCTCTAGTTAACTAAACTTCTAACTTTCTAACTTTTCATTCACTATTCTCTTCAATTCTAATTCACTCTAGCTCTTTAACTAGGAATATATATAATAAACTTAATTTGCATATCATGTTTTCTTCTTTAGGAGAAGATTGGTAAATTTTTCTAGCCCAAAATAATACCCAAGAGGACTGTTGATAGAAGGTCGCGTATAAATCTGTCACAAATAAGTCGAATAATCGACTTCAAAACGTAAGAACATAACAAACGTATATTACAGGTTTCTCCGTAAAAAAGAGTTGTGTGTTATATGGCGAATATAGTGTAAAAGCTTGACTGTGTGGAGGCTTGGCTTGTAATGCAGCAAAAACTTGACTGGAGGCTTGGCACGTAGCGCACTATGGAATTTGGAAGAGAGCGCTGCTGTGGAACTGGTTTTGCCATTGAGCGGAAAGGACAGAGAAGAAAAAACGTGGTCTCGAGCATGAAGATAGCGAAGAAGATTCCTGCAGTTTTCCTAGTCGTGTATAATTGTAAATAGAATGGTGTGGTTCGAAGAAAAATTATTGCAAACGGTAAATCCGGTAAATTGAAGCAAATATTTATTTAAACCAAAGGAAAACTTGTGACAATACATTAAAATTTTAAAAACGCAGCTTAAAAATATAAGTGCGCGTTATATTCCGGATTTTTATGGTAGCCAAACCCAAAAAATCATGTTCGTTGACAAAATAAAAGAATCTTCAGGGGGGGGGGGTATAACTTTTTAAAAGAAAAAATTTAGATGAATCAATCTGTCCTTTTGAAAAATAAACGAGTAAAAATTCACAAAATATACTTAATCAGTTACAAAATCAAGTGATCAGAAAAGATTTTATTTCTCAGAACCAAGAACACAGTCTTCTTATCCGTGATTAAATACACTTTTGGCAGAAAGCAAGCGAAATCTTTCGCCCAATCCTCCGTTAAATTGAGGGCGCAAAGTGATCGGTGAATCTCATTTATCATCAACTTTTTCTGTGTCATCCCTCAGAGCGACTTCTTAATAGCACTTGTTGTTCGTTGTCGAAGAACAATGAACCTATCTCGGTGGACGCACTGCGCTAATCGATGTTGGAGTCATTCAAAGACTTATTAGCCTCTCGCAAACTATTCGGATCATTGGAGTTGGACAAAATTGTTACTCCGCCAAATGACGCCAATGATTTTTCAATGAGTTTGCCTTAATGCCTTTCATGAATCTGTTGCTTCGTTAAAAAAGGGTTAAGAGCTTATTTTGTAGAGAAGCAGAGGATTTAAACGAGGAATAAACGGAGCGGTTGTTACGGTGATGAAACTTTAAGATTCTTGTTTATTCCCATGTGTTGATGCTCCATAATAGATTAATTTCTTGAAACTTAAAAATTACGATCCTTTTTGTATAGTTATTATTATGTTTATTTAAAAATTTACTTAATTATCTTTTATATCAATTTAAAAGCCTAAAAGATAAAAACATCTCAATAGATTTTGCAATGTTCGCGGACACACGGGCGTTCTTGGAAATGAGCGGGGCCGATTAGCTTGCAAAGGTTGCAACGAAGAGCAAAATTGACATTGCTGTTAATATTCTAAATCATTTTACAAGAAGTCTATTAAAAAAGAATGGTGAAGTCTTGGAACCAAGAATATCTCATTTCAAATAAAGGGAGCTTAACAAAGAAATTTTTTCCAGCCATTAATAAAAAGAGACTGGATTGTCATCATTACAAAATAAACCCAATTTCTAACTGGTCATGGCAACTTTAAAAAGCTACTTGGAACAAATTTAATTTAGTTCCGTCATCTTCCTCGATTGTGATACTGGTGGCGTGGGGAATGTAGAACATGTGCTCCTTCAGTGTTCCAAGCTTGAAAGAGAACGAAACATCCCAAGACTGGCTTTTTCAAGGGACTTAATATAAATTGGCCTCAAGTCTTCAGCAACTTCTTTTCACCAGAAGTGCTTTTAAAAAGTTCTGTGAATTTGTTGTAAATATTTGTTATCCTTCATAACCTCAAAGGATTTTTCTCCTTCATTCCTTTGTAATGTGTGATTAATACTTACTTCTGTGTGCCCCGTGTGATACTTTGTGATGCACGGGGATTTTATAATTGTTTTCAATAAAAAATAAATATTAAAGTACAGTTTTGGATAAATACTTTTGCCTTCTTTTTTTTAAGAGAATGAGATTTATATTAACGTCGTAAACTACTACATACACTTTACATGTAAAAAACTTTATAGAATAATTATTAACGATCCAAAAATGCAATAAATCGAATAAACACTATCAGATAAGTTTGAGAGGAGTCATGGCTAGCCTAGTGGTTAGAGCATCGAACTCCAGACTGGAGGGCCTGGCTCGATGCCCGATCCCACCACATACCCTCTGAGTACAAACGGAGTACGCACCCGTTTAAATCAGTGGGTCCGAAAGTCCTGTAGGGCAGTCAGAGCAGAAAATCACGGGTGCAGTGTGCTAGAGAATATTTTCCCTCCCCTCTAGCCCATGCCTAAATTGTGGAGGTGGAGATAGATAGATAGTGTCGCCATCTATCATGTAGAAATCCAACATGTCTCAGGATCTAGCAACTTTCCTTCGTTCCCTTCGGAGGGAGGGGGGGGGGACACGACAACAACAACAAAAGTTCGAGTATGAAAAATAAAAACTTTCATTCTTGCATGAATTATTTCTTTTGTAATTAATTTCACAAAAAAACAAATTTTATTTATAATTCAAACGTATTTAGAGATCTTTCAATTAAATAGTTCGAAGTAGTGGTTATACAAGACTTCTCTTATGTGGGATTTGCTTTAAAAACACAAAGACAAAAACACCGAGAGGTAATCTCTATGGTAAAAATAATCTTTTGGTCTGGGGGGGGGGGGATTCGAATCCTTAACTCTCTTCCCTTGTAAACGCCACAGTTTAGAAAGAATACTTCAAGCTATGAAGACTAAATTTCTTGAAAAGTAAATGTATTAAAACGCATTGAATCGCCGTAACTGTTTTTACTTTTTTAAATAAAAGTACAGTTTTTTCTCCGTTTAATTTACATCCAAAGCAGATAAATAAAAAAATATAAGATCGCACATAAATTATAATCTTGGCACATAGGCATTTTTAAATTAAATTCAAAAATTAATTAGTTCAAACTAGTCAAAATCCCTTAAAAATTTGATGCATGTTTTTCTTATTTTTTTTTTATCTGCATATTTTCTTTTTAATACATTGATACATTTATCTTTTAAATTCAAATTAAGAAAAAAAGTTAACAAGTGGTTTTTTTTTCTTAATGTCTTTTTTAAAAAAATTGGCTTGCTTAGAAAAAAAGTTTGACACGGATGAAAGAATATCAAAGAAAAATTATATACCAACAATTACAGAACTGATTGGAACACATGCAGCGTTTCATTTTTTATACACAAAAATAAAATATTGCTACACGACAGATGCTTAAAAGTTTTCATGTGCCTTTAAAACATTTTTTTTTTCTTCTGTTGCACAATTCGCAAATTACATATGAAAGAAAAATTTTACAAATAAGAAACAGTGTTTCAAGAAAGTGAATAGAAACTAATGGCAGCATATTTCTTACTAAATTCTAGACTTCGCAAGCGACAATTTCAAAATGGTTAAAATCAATTTATTTTTTGGCTAGCCAAATTTTACACAATACTGCCAATCGTCAAAAGTGACATTAGATTGCTCCATTTAAAAAGTTCAACGCAAAACTTTATGAATGTCTACACTTAGCAAACATAATTAAGTTGCAAGAAAAAATAAATATTTCACAATAAGACTCTCATTAATTTTCTTAGCATAGTTCATTATCTCCCGACATTCATTTCAACACGTAAAAACATGAATTTTACATTTGGAAAACGTGTAATAAAATGGATTCATTATTTTCAAAAGAATAAGATATTATAATGCATATATTCATTAGATCTATGGGAATAACATTTAAAAGAAACGAAAATTTGTAAATATTTTTAAAAACTCGTTAAAGGAAACAGGTCCGATTTTAAAAAAATGAGCAATCAGTCTTCAAAATGTGTTTATAATCGAATAATTATTTTGTCTGACATGTAACGGACATCTACTTAAACCAGTAACAGCCTCCGGACAAGGGTGATCACTTTTGTCTAGTAGTATGTTACGTGCTTATCGAGTTCTATCCTCCACTGACAATATAAATTTCTTTACCTCCATCGGGACATATTGTCTTAATTTATTGTTTATTAACGATCGTTAAAGACATTGGCGAAAGACCTTGTAATTTTGAATCACAGTCAATTAACAAGGACGACATCAGAGCTGATACCTCACTCTCCAAATTTCCACAACACGCCAACATGATTATTTGATGCTGGAGAGATTTAACGTGCATCAATCCATTTACATGAAGGGTCTAATGAAAACGATTCGGTATATTGCAAGTTCATCTTAAGTTTTCATAAGTCAATTAATTCAGATCAAATAATAAACTCCATTTAAATTAGCAAACCTACTTTAATAAAGCTATAAATATTATTAACAATTGTTAATTGGTTCAAAGCTGGATATAGCGCCAGCCACTCGCTTCAAAGGGTATATCACATCTAGTAAGTGTTAACACTTGAAACAAAAAAAAAAAAAAAAGGAGGAGGGTTACAACCATTTTCTGGCGTGAATAATCATCACCAAGGGACGACGAATTGAGGTTTTAACAAGTTCTCAAGTAGCACCAGTGCCCAAACCTTCTACTTGACAAAAACAAAGCCCTTCCAGATTTCGTGAACATGAGCAATCAGTTATTGCGGTCTCGACTCATTTTAACACCCTTTTTATAAGCTTCACTTGTAAGTAACGGAATCTTTAAACTCAATTTTTACCCACTTTAAAAGGTCAGATTAATTCAAAATTTTGCTCACTTGTCCTGGACCGATGACAATACAATAATTTTATAATTTTATTCCATTGTCCTGATCAGGATAATCAGGATTAACGATTTCCCATTTTCATATTTGGCGTCTAAACTTCGGATCCCATTTCCAGATTTGGGGACTAAAAGATTAAGTTACAAATTAGTTCAACTAATTATCAAAGGGGTGTTTCTCAGTTTTTTTAAACTACGATTCTTTTTTGTAAAGAATCATCTATAGCCAAGAGAGTGGGTGTTTATTTACGTCGCACTTCAAAGCAACACGAGGGCTATTGGTGTTGGATCGCGTAATTCTGAACTACAATCAAGTCACCTGTGATGACCTCCCTTTTCCGAGTTTTCACACTATGCCAACGGGAGAATTTTCAGCTTTCAGAGATTTAACATTCATCAGTTCTTCAATACAGCGGGTCTTCGGTAGCACAAGGTTCGAATTCATGACACTCCGGCCACCACGAGTCCGTGATCATGACCACTAGCAGTGACGTAACGTACACCCCCGCATTGCAAAGGGGGAGAGGTGTTCTAGGGGGCCCAAAGCCTGACTAACGCCAAGTACATTATTGGGCTTGAGGCCTAACAACCTTATTTTACCGGGGACCCTAGTATTCTTCGTCACGACACTGACCACAAGGCTACCGCGACCACCATCTACCGGGTGGAGCAAATAAAAGTGACCTGGAGAACAGAGTTCTCGTTTCGTCCGGGCACTTTCATTTGCCCCATCCGTATAATTAACGCATGAATTAAACTAACATATCAGATTTAAAAATTTACAAAATTATGGAAGAAAATAAACCACTTTTATTTCATTCAAAATTAAAGAGTTAAAAAAATATTAACACATTTTTTTGCAACAATTTCTTCTTATTTGAAACCTAGCCTAAATTCCTGATAAAGCCCAAAACGAATAAAATTTTACACATTACAATTAACATACGTTTGTAATGATGATTGGGTTTCAACAACCATCAGTGTACGAGGTTAGAAGGAAAACTAGCCATAGTGAAAACAACACAATTTACTTACAAGTTTCAACAACCTAACAAACTTAAAGAATCAAGATCACGAATTGCACGTAACTAACTAAGGGAGAAAGAGCGAGGAAAACGATATAAGTTAATTTAGTATAAATTTAATAACTTACTTTACGCCATCGCTAATCCGATTCAAATATCAAATTGACCACTAGTCAATTATAAATATTAAGCAGATAATTTACTGCACGCCCCTTTGTCTAGCTTTCTGTTATCTTACTGTAATCCTCACTGCTATCCTTTAGCTTCTCTCTTTCTCAAATATGAAAGCTAATTCTTAAATACGTGACATAATTTACATATATCGCGTCTTCTTCGGGAGGAAGTTATCCATTAAATAATATTTAAAGAAAGTATTTTCCAAAGAGGATTATTAGGAAAAACGCGGATAGACTCGTTAAACATTTAAAAAATTACAGAACAAAGTAATGATAGATCGTGATAAAAACGTAATTAAATTAAGTGCACCAGCTTTTTGATTTTCTTAAGGTGGGAAAAAACCTTTATTGTTTGGAAAAAAAAATTTCCAAAATATTCGAAATATGCTCTCTAAAAATTAAAATTTACTTTTTTTTTTTAAATTAACATATCATAGATATTCTCCATGAATTTTAAAGTGAATCTCACTTCACACAATTTATTCAATAAGGCTATTTTTATGGAACAATTCAATTAACATTCCTTCAATAAGAAAATTACAGCAAAAAAAAAAAAAAAAAATTGATACAAGACTTAAGTATTTTATTTTAAAACTAAGCAATAAATTAAATAATTACATTCCTATAAAAGCACCAGAATTAATTTAAAAAACAAAAAAAAAAACAAAAAAAAAAAAAAAACCATGAAATTGGAAGGCACAATACTTTTCAAACAGCACTATTCCAATATTTTCGGCAACACACCCAAATAACTGAGAGCATTTACTTTGTCCTTGATCCCCAACCTAGTACAGCACCCCAAGTTAGTAGACGCCGGGGCTACTACGGTCAACACCATCATCATCATTGCGGGGTTGCAGGTGCTGGTAACTGCACCGCCAATGGTCCTCGCGGACAACACACTGGACCTTTAACTCCATACAGGCCTTTCTACTCGTGAAATGGATTTAAGAAACGGAAAAAAGGAAAAAATAAAAACGGGAGAAAAAGATGAAAATAAGGAGAGAGAAGGGAAAAAAAGCAGATTGGCTAAGCAATTCTAGTCCGCCGCAATATGGGCCCGGGCCGTATTTGGTATTGGCCAGGGAGGGATGGAAACAGTGTATTTTACGCTTCCGTTGCCACTTTTTTATTTATCTTTCTCGGACTGAGGCGATATTTTTACCAGCTTTAAGGTTTTTCCCGAATTTGAGAAAGGTACGCGGGTGGGTGTAGAGAATTCCGACTTATAGACGGGGGGGGGGGGGGGGTTTGGAAACGCAAAGTGGGCTTTTCTGCTCAATTCCAGATAAATAAATATCTTCCGTATTTCACCTTAAGCGAGTGTTCACGCCATGGCGATAACTGAAGGGTATAAGATGGAGGTAGAGAGAGGTCAATATTTTACATTCTTTTACCGGGAAAAAAGAGAAGTGAATGATGGGGAAAATACCTTTCGATAACGGGGGGTGGAAAGAGTCGTTTCTGTCTTAAATGGGAATCGTTTTCATGTAACAGTAAGGAATAACGGTGGCGGTATCTAAGAAGTAAAGAATGCAAAAGTTAAAAAAGAAATAATGCATTTTTTTGTCAATAAAAATTGTTGAGCGAAAGTCATAGTGTGCTGTGAATATTTTAATTCTTTCAAAAGGAGCCTATTTTAAATTAAACCAAATGTCATTTCTTGTCTCTTAATTCTAGTCAGTGAGTGAAGATTTGAAGCCCAATTGCTGAGTGGTTAGTGCATCGAGCTTCCACACCACAGGTCCGAGGTTCAAACCCCGGGCTGGGCAAGGATGATCCAGCCTTTCATTTCTTCAGTGAGTCGATAAATGAATACCAAGCTTGCTTGGAAACTTAACACATGAGGTTTCGCGTCAGACTGACCACCTGAGCGGAATATCGGCTCATGCATCTCAGGGCCCAAGATCACGTATTCTGAGTTGGGCACAGTAGGCCTTGGCCCTCATGGGCTGTTTCGCCACTGAGTTAAGTTAAGAGTGAAGATTAACGTCGCACTATAAAGCAACACGAAAGCTATTGGCGAGGGACATTGCAATTTGAGCCTCGGTTACGTGACGAGGACGACGCATGAGGCAGCCCCCTTTTTACAAGTTTCCACACTATGCCAAAAGGACCTCGACAGATTTGACGTACATTAGCCTTTCTACATGGCGGGTCTTCAGAGGCATAGAGCTCATGACATGCCGGCCACGAGTTCTTGACCTTGACCCACTAGGCTACCGTGGCCGAATTTCCAGTAGAATTAATCAATCAATAGAAACTTGATAAGTATAACGATTGTAAAATTTAGTAGTTAAATTATTGTATAATTAGGGTTAGCCACCTAACTGATATAGTAGTTAGTGACGGTGACTGCTGTGCATTAGGGCCTGGGTTCGAATCTCGAAGAAGGCATGGATATTTGCCAATGTATAGTGCCTTTGCGCATGGGGGTACTCTAAATAGCCGTCGAGCCGCAAGACCTCTCGTGAGGTTATTGGAAGGGGAAAAGAGATGGGGGGCCTCTGACCTCCCACAAAGTGTTCTCCCTCAAAATTGGTGTGGAGCAAAATAAAAACTGTCACCTGCATGGTGTTCAAGGCAATGGCTAACGACAAGCGTAAAAAAACCAGCCCCTTGCCACGATGAATTTTGTGGGCCTTGATCTAATGTTACTGTCGATCAGGTGGCATAAGTAACAACAAATACATAATTTTAATTAGATACATGGATTTTTCCCCCTTTTGAAAACACAAAAGTGTATCTCAATTTTTTTTTTTAAAAAAAAAAGACCATATCTATTTATTAACATAACTCTGAATAACTAAAATAAAATTTTCTGAGCGATTTAATTTGTAATTCAAGAGAATATTGAATGCCAATAAAAAAAAATCATCGATAAAAAGGGGACTGTAAAATACAAATTTGAAAGGGGAAAAAAATAGTTTTAATGTTCTTAAGATTTTGTGAAAATTTATATCTTCAATGTTTCACAATCTTTTAAAGCAAAGATTTGTATAATATTTCTAAAAAGCGAAAGAGAGGAGAAAATAAGTAGAAAAAGTAGAGAGAGAGAGAGAGAGAGAGACAGAAAGAATATATATAGTAGAAAGATGGAAGAGTAGATAGAGATGGAAAAGAGTAGGAAAGACACAGAAGAAGAGCAGAGTTCAGAAAGAGGAGAGGAGAGAAGAGAGGAAAGGAGAAAGAAGAGAAAGAGAGGGAAGGAGAGGAAGAGAGAAAAGGAAGTGAGAGGAAAGGAGAGAGAGGAGAGAGACGAAAGGAGAGAGAGGAAAGGAGAGAGAGGAAAGGAGAGAGATGAGAGGAGAAAGAGGAGAGAGATGAAAGGAGAAAGAGGAGAGAGATGAAAGGAGAGTAGAGATTGTAGAGGAGAGTTGTATAATAGATTATAGAGAGAGCACAATTTTGTTTTAACTTCTATAGATATGTATCATATTTTACACTACAATAGTAATTTTCTAATCTTTGCACCGTAAGTACACGTATTTAATAACAAAACTAAAATGTTGCTTTTTCATAATATATTGCAGTTTTACAATTGGCAACGGAAAGATAATCTTTGATTTAACACCGCTATATGCGTAAAGTTCTAATAAAGACACATTTAGCAATAAACTAAAAAAAAGAAAAGTTTTTTTTTTTCAATTAAAAACACACTAAATTTTAACATTTTTATTTAAAAAAAAAGAATACCATTCTGCAAGATAAAAACTTATTCAGATATATCATTGATAGTTAGTTGCCTCAGCGGTTTTTTCAGCCATCAACTGCAGATATGCCCAATTTCTGATGCCACATTTCTCCTTTGGGTTGATTTAACAAAACATGGTAGTCACAGAAAAATTTCAGAATG
Source organism: Trichonephila clavata (assembly GCA_019973975.1). Classification (NCBI taxonomy): domain Eukaryota; kingdom Metazoa; phylum Arthropoda; class Arachnida; order Araneae; family Nephilidae; genus Trichonephila; species Trichonephila clavata. Next base: position 4,607 of record BMAO01003361.1, on the reverse strand, counting down.
TTTTTTCTGCCAAGTTTATCTCCCATGTATCTTCAAAAAAGACAAGGGACAAAAAAAACCTTCTTTAACCTCCCACAACTCACCACTTAACATCAAACTTATTTTAATTTCGAAACCTAATTTCCGTATTTAACTTGTCCCTCGCACATTGGGATTCAGTATCTACAGGGAGAAAATGCATAGAAAGAATGTCGTTTTTTTTTATACCAACGTACCAGTACTCTTGTTCGATTTTTCAGTACACAGTCCTTCGCTTGCACACCCAAATCCTCAGTGAGTGTTAGTTCGATTTTTTTCCCATCGTTTTTGATTTTTTTTTTCTCTCTCTCTTGCCGAAAGTATTTCAAACGCTTTGCAACTTCCCTTCCCTTAATTTTTTTTTTCAAGTCAGGTTTTTTCCTCCATACCTCTGTAGGGATTTACGCGATTTTTTTCCCTACTCTTTTCTACCGCCAGTTTCTAATACGAACGATCTTTTTACCTTGTTTCGATTACTATTTCACTTTGTTCTTTTCCTCTCGCTCTCTCTCGTAAGTTTTTTTTTTTTTCGCGCACCAAACTGAACAGTTTTTTTTTCCGTACCTAGTACAGACTTTATTTTTTTTTATTTGCTTCCCGTTACCTCTTGTTTTTTATTAAGCCACGGCGTTGTTTTAATTAGAGTTTGGGGGGAAAAAAGAAATCGAAAGAAGGGGAAAAAATTACACCGATTCCCAGGAGATAGCTCCTGGCAATAAATATAAAAGACACCTGGTGTCATGAGGGATTTCTGAGAGAATGTTTGCGATGAAGACGAAGCATTATTCCTTCTTTTTTTTATATTCTTTTTTTCTTGCCATTTCCCACCTTTTACTTTCTTTAGCCTTCTTGCCTCCATTGTTATCCTCCTGTTCGTTATGCTTTATTTCTATGTCTTTACAGTACACCCCTTTTTTTTATGTAAGTACAGCTAACAGAGCATCCCAGGAGTGTAGTAAAAAAACTGTCTAAATATTGCATTTTCATATTTTTTTTACGCGTTTTCGGCTCTCATCATTTTTTGCACATTTCCTGGCTAAATAAGTAAAGGAAGTAAATTCTGTTCAAGCAAACAGAACCAAATACGTTTCCTCGAAATCACACATGTGGGGAAAAAAATGTCTTGTATGCATTTGTATTAATGGGAGTCTGAATCAATTGAATCATAGCATCGCTTAATGAAGCATGGTTTGCTATTATTCAGACTTTATTTGAATCATTTTTTAAATGTTTGGAAATATCCGGAAACAGACTCAGAGGAATATAGTTATTTAATGAAATAATTCAACACAGACGAGCATAAATAGACGGAGAAGTTAAACTAACCTATCAAAACACACATACGCACAATTTTTTTTGGAATATTTTTTGGACAAAGTACTGGGAAAAAAGACAACATTTTTTTTAATTAATTATTTCCGAGTCGGTATTTTTAAAAGAGCTGAGTAATTTTGTAATTAATTGTATAAATGGAGAGTTAAGTTAATTATCTCTCACACACACATATACACAGACTATTCTTCATTAGCATTCTAAATACGACCGTCATATGCAATATATATATATATAAATGATTTTATTTAATCTAATATAATCGAATCAAAATCACGCATGCTTCTAAAAAAGAACAGTTTATAATGCATATTTCTGTCAACGAAATAAAAGGAAAAAGGAGCATATTAGATTTAAAAAATAAACATGCTACCTTCATTAATATATTAGATTATATTGTAAAATATGTGCACTTAAGGAACATTGTATATAGTACTTAAAATTGTCAAATTTCAAGCAACTGCTAAGCCTACCCAACTACCAATGACATAACGGAGAATATTAGGGCCCCCAGCAAAGTCAGATTTTGGGCCCCAAGCTGGATCTTACACAGAATACGTACTTGATGTCCGGCAGGCTTTGGACCCCTTTAGAATCCTTCCTTCCCCGCGATGCTGGGATAGCAGGGGTTTACGTTACGCCACTGCAAACTGCAATCAGTGGCATAAACAAGAGTGGGGTTTGGGGTTCCACCACCCTCCCTCCATAGGCCAACAAACTTTTAGTATTTACTATAGAGAATATCCCTCGTCCCTTCCATCTATGTGTTTTTTAGAATGTAACTCCTCCACTTATAAGAGAGGTCTGTGTACGACAATGACTGCAATAGCAAGTTGTGACGGTTCTATCCGCGCTCCTTCTACTAATAGTCCTTTGGAGGAATTTCTGGTCTTTAAAAATTATTTTATTATAAAACTCCTCTTCGAAGAGAAAACGTGATTATGTAAATTAAGAGTACTATATAGAGTGTAGGCTTTCAGGTTAGATGGAGAGATAGGATAGACTGCTATCGGAGCAGAGATTAATCACCTTGAATGTAAATCGCGGATATTTAATATTTGATAATTGAATTACTTAAGGTGACGAATTGTCACTGGGATTAAATCCTGATTAAATAGCTAGGAAGTCAGAGTTATCACCTTGAGTAATTGTGTTTAGTATTAAAGTTTTCTCGTATCTCGCGTACCTCGTTAATTGTCTGCATAGTTATTAATTGGGTGAATCTCTTAGACTGGATCGATTGAGTTTGAGTTGTGATTAATATTGTGAATAAATTAGATTGTTTTGTTGAAATATGGCTAGCGTTCCTTCCAATCCTTCCGCACCTTTAGGCGCGCAGGCAAGAACATTACAAGGTTTCTTTTCGGGAGATCCTTCTACCGATCAAGGATAACTCCTGATCGTCCTGATCAATTTATTTCATCTTTTCTTTTTAAAAGCTCTTTAAAACTTAAACTTTTATGTAAACTTCTTAAGACTAGGTGCTTTTTTCATGTATGGAGAGTAAAAAATTTATTAAAACAGATTTTAAATTAATACTGGGTTAAAACCCTATGGGGCTAAGTACTCCAACAACTATCCCCAAGATTTAAAGGATAACTCCAGTGCCAGGACTAATATCCTGCACACTAGCGTAGCTAGTCCTGAGTGGGCCCTGTATCAAAATTCCTTGAGGGTCGGTCCTCTTAAGAAAAATTTATAAAAATTATCATAGAAAAAAATTATGAAAGTATCAAAATATTACACATGGTGGGGACCACGTAGCTTGGGGGCCCCGTATCATAAATACCGCTGATACGGCAATAACTATGCCTATGAACTTGCATGAAATTCATGGAGTAAACGCATCAGCAGTTACATATCAAATGTTACTAATAAACTAGTTTTGCTGCACACACTTTAACATTACTTAACTAATTAAATAAGCATTGTTAAATTGAAATTTGATTTTATCAGCTAAAAATAATATTAAAATCGAAAGTTTTTACACTAACTATTTGTTTGGAGGCGTGCGATCTCATTTCCTTGGCCATGTTCATTCCTAAAGAACCGAGTCTATACTACATTTTAATGACCAGACAATATACTTTTGGAAAATGTATTCCAAGGGTATAAACTCAAACTCAGTGGCGCAACAGCCCATGGGGCATAATGTGCCCATCCCAGTATATGTGAGCATTGGGCGCTGAGATGCATGAGCTGATGTCCCGATCAGGAGCGAGACCTCAGTGTTTAAGTCCTCAAGCAAGCTTGGTACTTATTTATCGACCCACTGCATTCCATTTATATAAATCGTTTTCAAGAAATTTAGGAATTTAAATCTTACAATCATATTACAATATTCCATCACTCTATTTTATATAAATTGTTATGACCAGCTATTGAAGGCTTCGCTATAAGAAAAAGGAACGATGATACACGATACGAGTTTGTAAAGAGACAAAGCAAACTAACTTATGACATGAAATAGTAACGGGAATGATGCTTGTGAATAATGAAAAGAAGAAATTGAATATTATATTAATCCTTATCGCTTGAGCTATATATGATACCCACACAACGATACAGAGCACATTAAGTTTAAAAATGGAAAAGTTTTAAGAACAAATATATATATTGCCAACCTTAAAAGAGTAACTGTAAACGTTACTTTTCAACAAACAACCGAATCAGTAACATTTTTCGCTTACAAATGCATGGACGTGTGCAGAGACCTGTGATGGAAGAAAAAGCCTTAAAACCGACACTTCGCATGATCAGCAACTACAGTAACACTCTCCCAAAGTGAAACTGCACTAAAAATTCGAGCCACTTCACTAACTCTAGGGCAAAACTAAAAGAAAATCGACTCTCTGGAACTTAGGTGCCCGGCATACCAATGCACTTTTCTTTCTCTTCTATCGGAACTCCTTTTTCTTCTTGCTGTTGTTTTTCCAAAGGTGCACACACACAGTCCAGTAGAGGTGAGTTGGCTCTCTCCCGCACACACACCTCCCGATTTTGCTGATCCACGTGTATTTCAACCTAACCCTGAAGTGGACAAATTGCCGGTACAGCGGATTTCGGAAAAGGCGAAATGGGAGTCCCGCGTTGTTTACTTGGGATTACCAAGGAAGGGCGAACATTTGCAGCAGCGAAAGGGAAGGGGAGAGGGAATCAGAGTAAAGGATAAAAAGTAAAATATAAGACAAAAACGTTTCTTCACGAGAGAGGAAAAAGAAAGAGGTGAAAGAAGAAATAGGATATGAAGAAAGCAA
>BMAO01003360.1:0-61221 GCA_019973975.1 Trichonephila clavata | reverse complement strand
GAGAGGGTGTTTCTCACCTTTCTCTCTCTCTCTTATGTGTCTTCCTCGTCATTTGATCCTCAATTTGAACTACGAAGTCCATCGCCCATAGCACTCACGTAGTTTTTTGTGTGACTTAAATAAACACTTACTCTATATTCCAGGGGTTGGCAAACTTTAAAATGTGACGTGCCAAACCAATCGACCAATATGAGTCAGCGTGCCAAACAGTAGGATATTTTTTAAACAATTTGATTCCCGCGATAAGGTAGGTAGAGTTAGAGAATATGGATCAATAATTTGGATTACAGTTTTATATATATTAATTCTGCAGAATTTAAAGATTTTATTTAACATAAATATAAACCTAATAAAATATAACTATTTCTTCAACAAAAATTTAAAATAAATAATTAAATTACTCTTATACTATGTAATCTTTAACATATTAATAAAAATAAGAAATAGACGACATGAAATATAAGTATTTCTCTTCATTACAGTTAAAATAATTAATAATTTTTAATGCGAACCTAGTGTTTGCATCGCTCTACTTTCATAGCACAAAATATGGGTGTTCGTGACTTTCAGTTTGACATGATTCTGAGCCTTCTCGCGAAGACTAGAAATATTTTTCATAAGACGAAAGATATTTTTGCTTAGTAGATATGTAGAACCAAAAGTGAAAAGAACAGTACACGTACAATTTTATCTCTTCCAACAATTAAATCTATCCAGCAATGACATTCAATACTTTACAAAATAGCTGCTAATTTATTTTTACAGTTATCCTTTAGATTTTTTTATAATTCAGTAAAATTAATATTTCTGCTGATGTTTGTCAAATACGATCCATTACAAATTTGTCAACTTCCATCTATAGATATGCAGAGTAGTGAAAAATACCACTGATAATCGTACCGCGTGCCACATGGGGCACGCGGTCCATAGGAGTCCCGATTCATATGAATTCTATGAATTCTAGGTCTATTCATATGAAATTAGTTCCTGAAATACGTGCATGTGGTGCACAAAAGTCCTTAGTTCGTGTTTTACATCTCCTACTGAAATATATTCTCGCAGTTGACATCAAGTTTTATTTATTGTCTAATATTTCAGCATTTAGTTGTGTATAAATATTTTTTTTTTTCAAATTTTTGAATGTTCTTCCTCTAACATACATCTGATTAAAAAAACACTTTTTTTTGTCATATTAATATTTTTTTAATAATATTACACATCTTAAAGTCTATCTTTGTATCTTCTAAAAACAAACATTACACTATCTCATGGAATTTAATCAGCTAATACATGTTTTATTTTTTGTGAATTGACGTGGAATTAGTGTTCTTGAAATGCAGTTTACTTAATTAGTTAAACACAAGTTGTGTGCAAATGGTTTTGGCATTTTTTGGAATCCTTTTTGGGGGAAAGGGGGAATTTTTTTAATTGGAATTACTGAGACACCTTTACCCATTTGATAATCATTTTAATTTTCCATGAAATATTTTCTATATTATGCACTTAAAATTCAAGAAGAAATTGAAGGGACTCAGAGAATTCCAGGAGCGATGATTAACTTTTGTCAAAGGGAATTTTTCAACATCAGCTTTCTTTCTGGATCGATGCTGATTTACATGTTCGTGGTTCATTTATTTTCTTTGTCGTGTGGATGGGTAGAATATAGATTTTTATCTTTTTTGTGATTCCACTATCTAGATTTCTTTGTCCGGCGCTAAAAGCATAATTCAAATTTGCATTCCTTTTAGAATGAAATGAGAAATTCAATTATATTCTCCAGTGCTCGAAGATGTTGTTTGTTTTCATGAGAGTGGATGACATTTGTGGATGCACTGGTTTTCTGAACGTGAAGACTGGAACATCGGTTGTTTTATTTACTCTGAATTTGACATTATTTTTCCTTTGAAATGTTCACAAGTGCAAAGCAAATATCTAATAAAGTTTTTCTAAAATGTAGCTCTCGATATTGAAGTTTTGCTATACGATTGTGAAGAAATTTTGTAAGTAATTTTATTATTAAGACATGATGTTTATATTATTTTTTTTTGTTAAATTATTGATGTGTGTGTTTTGTTTGTTAAAAAAGAGAACAATTCAAAAGCAGCAATTTTTCCTCTTACTATTTTTTTTTTTTGTGAAATAAAAAATTTCGCATATTTAAGATTGAAAAGAGTAAACAAATAAGGTCGTCCACACTTAATGGAACCGATTTTGTAATTCATTTTCTAGTTCGCATTTCAAGCTCATACTTTGGCAACTTTAGAATAATCATCTGCTAATTTTTTCTTTAGATTTAGTTGTAAAATAAAAGATTTATTTTAAAAATGACTCCTAAAATTGATATATGATTCTAAGGTTAAGTAATTGTGCTTTCCGAGGAGAAATATTCTTATCCACAAATTACAAAGCGGTGTAAAAATCTCGATTATTGCATTTCAATTAAATGTACTTAGTATATATTAAATTTGAAAGGAAACGAATCTAGCTAAAAGTAAAAATAAAAGCATGGACACAAAAATTCATCTTAATACTGTTCAACCGCAGGCATCTATCAAAAGGGTGCATCTGTGATCCTAAAAGAAAGTCCAATGATTAAATAGTCATTGTATCGAAACTAGGAATGTCGTCTGGTGCTCTAATTAAAATCATTCGAAAATATTCAAAGTTAAAGACATGTTTAAATCTAAAATTTTTCTCTTTTATTAAAATATATTGCCTAATAAAACAAATTGTAGAAAATTATATGAAAAATACCTAGTTGATTGAAAAGGAAAATATATGGTAACACTCGATGAGGTATGAGTATTTTTAAGTGACTGTAATAAAAAATCAATTTAATTGTTTTTCAACTGTTTGGAATGACATTACGAATTGGCTCCGTCAGTGTACTGAAAGTTTCCAAAGGGATTCATGACAGTGGCCGGATTTCCAACCAACAGCAAATGAAAATTTAAAAAATGTATCAAGTTAAACCAAAATTAATTCATTATACTATCAGCAGAATATTTACAACCAATTTTTGAAGATGAAATTCCAACTTTATATGGAAAGGGAATTGATAAAGTTCAGCTTCATATGGACACAGCCTCTAGTCACACGCCTAAGTCAACTACCGCTAATTTAGTTTTGAAAAAAACCGGAAGCAGAATAAATGAAATACATGCAAAAAAAAATCACCTTATCTTTCTCCAAAAGTACCTCAGTAAAACGGCATCCAAGGCAGTTAAAAAACTTTGGAAAACGGTTGAAGAGGAATGGAGTAAAATTTGTATGGCAGTAATAAGAAAAAACTTGCTTTGATGAAACAATTGAGATAGAATTATTGTCAAGAAACATGGTTGTCAGATAGAAGAAAATTACCACAAAAATTATGGTATTTATTGGTAAAAATTAACTATCAAAATCGTTTCCGTAAAGGGTGTGGACGACCTTATGTATTTTAACAATCAAACTAGTGCAAGAAAAATTTTGAGTTCTTTATATATTTTATGAAGCACTTGCAGCATCTGAATTTGTTTCTTATAAGTGCTATTCTAGAGTTCGAAAAAAAGTATTACAACTCGCAATAACAGTCCTTTTTTACTTAAGGGGTAGATAAGTTCATAATACATTGCCCTTGAAGCAAATATTAACTTACACTAATAAAATAATATTTTATCTCAGAAATAATCCATTGAGAGTAGTCTTTGCATTCCAAATTTATCAGATACAGTTGTGGATAGCAGTACATAATCTTTAGTTAAATAGTCCAAACCAAAGTATTTTCGCCTTTCCTCTTCCAAAATATTTCGTCTTCTCTCCTTTGAAAGTTTTTCATTATGAAATAAAGCTCAGCCCTTCTTTTCGTATACGGTGTGTGCAGGAGATATTCGACAATTTGTGCGTAACGTAAATTCTGACAAAATGTAGTTTTTGTGTATGTAAGGCAGCATTTCTCAAACTGTGGGGCGCGCCCCTCTAAAGTGGAGCAAGCATATCGAAAAAAAAATATTTAAAATAATTAACTATTCCCTGAATGGAAGCTAAACAAAATGCATTCTGACATCATAAGAAGTATAATACATATTCGCACTGATATAAGATATTTATAAATGTATCAGTAAGGCAAAAAGTATATTTGATATTTTATTTATCGATACCAAATTAAAAACAAGTTAAATAATTACGTATGACTTCCATGTGGACTTGTGATATACGAAATTATATAAAAATATAATACTTATATATATCTTGAAAATTTGTACAGTTTCTAAGAAAGGTCACTTTGTAGCTTTAGCATCGAAGTATATTATTATTGCATTCAGTACATATAGTTGTTGTATGAGGGGCGGGTGGATGAAAAACATGACAGAAAATCGGATTGAAAATGCTGAAAGTTTGAAAATCACTGAGTAATGTTTTCTTATGCGCATGCGGGGTGGGAGCCAATGAGGGAGGAAATATAAGACATGAGATGACAAATAAACTGGAACAGCTGTACGACTGTAATTTCTGTAAACTGTTTGCTAAAAATTTGATTCCAGGAGCACCAATAGATGGAAACACCAACGGAATCACTTTGACACTTGAGGCCCGTTTACATGCAAGCCGGCAAAATGCCGGCAATTTGGAATTGGGGAGAAAAGTCGGCTTTTTACCGGTATTTTTTTTCAGCCCGTTTACATGAGAATCTGGTGATTGGTTGATAGATTCACGTGACTATACAATGTAACCATGGAAACAACCAGATTTTGCGCGATTATCATGAAGAGAACATGTGTTTATATTTTCGTTTACTTACCGCCAAACAATTCTTTGTTTCTATTATTGCTACGACTATTTTGCTCTTGCACTTTTGCAATATACCCACTAAAATTTCCTATTTAAATGTATATGGTTGCTCGATTACAGTAAAAGATAAGATGATTGTAGGAAAAAAATATTTTGTTTAATATCCTGGTAAAAATGCGAGTGTTTTATAAACGTGGATAATAATGATGAAACATAAAGATTTTAAACATCTCCTCACTGTTTATTATGTCCTGACCACTTTGAATAGGCTTGTTTTTCAAGAACTACAACCAAAGACAACACAATTACTTGTCCTTTGAATTTAAAGATTATTTCCCTGTTTTTTACTAAGTTAAAATTATTGTATACTATTAATTCATACATTTTTTTTTAATTGAGGAGAATAAAACCTCCCTCCTCCGAAAAGCAACATATTTTAAGATAAAAATTTTCATGAAATTTCTTTTTGTGAGTATTTTTACTATGTATACTTTTGTGAAGCTGTAGAATAAATTTTTCTTGTAGAATTTCAGTTACATGAATTAAGAGAAAAGGGCAATTTCATTATTTACTTCATGAGCTGATTGCTCTGAAGCAATCCAATATGGAATATAAAGAAGCTAAAATGCATCTAGGTCTTAAAACTTTTATGTGGTATAGAAGTTTCAGCTCAACTGAAACTCATTTCATTGGGAATTAATTTGTCATCAGTAATGTATTAAGACTAGTTTTTGCCATTAATTTCTTTGTAAACAAGGGAAGATCTTTTCAGATCTTACTTTTGTAAATGTATATGAAAAAAAGCATTGATTTGATTAAATTAATTTTGATAGTGATTAGAGTAAATAAAATTCGCAGAAACTTTTAAGATACAAATGTTTTTAAAATTTTTTCTTTACTATTAATTACATTAGGTGTTTAAAAATTCAAGTTTTTATGTCAGAAACTTAATGATACATATAAAGTGAAAATTTTAGAAATTCTGCATAATTTGACCTATTTTCGCTTTTAATCTTTGATTAGAAGATTTTCTTTAATTTTTTTTTATTGTATCCTTTTATTTGTTTGGGTTAATGACATTTAATACTCTTTGTAAATATTTTTAAAATTAATACTTTTTTGTTGTAAATAAATTGAAAAAGCTATTCATAAGATTTCCAGAGAGATTTATTAGATATTATCAATAAGATAAAAATCGAGATGTGCTAATTGTACAAGGTATTATGCACGTTGAATATTTGCAGTTAGATCCTCGATTTGCCCTTATAGTATAGTGTTACATCCACAGAGTCTGATTTATATACCATATCATGAAATGCTTTATTCATTTATAGTGCATTCATGTAATGTTAAAATTAATGTCAATAAATGATGTATATTAAAATGAATTTGATTATTAAATAAAACTACTGCTAATAAGAATTTTCGTGAAAACAATTTAATTCAATCTACTATAAAATAATTTTATTAAAAAGCTATTTCTTTAAACATGTTTCTTAATTTATACAAAAAGTCAAATTTCTTTCTTTCTGAATGTTGGAGACAAATATGTCTTTAAAAAGTTCAAACCTTTTGAAGGGTAATAATTATAAAGGAAGTCAGAGACTTTAAAACATATAAATGTTTGTTTGTTGTCAGATTATTTCAGATGCCCAAAACCTTTAAATGATGTTAAAAGCTATTTCATTTCAATCTCAGAAGAATTCCTAATTATTAATCAAAACTTTCATATTAACCAACTTTAATTAAAAAGCTAAATTAACTTTTGTTTGTAAGAAAGTATGTATTTTCCTTAATGTACAATATTTTCATAAGAACTTGTTCATAGTATGTTTCATAATTGAGGGACTATTTAACCCTTCGAGGAGAAAAAAAGTAATATTTAGCCTACTTTTATAAAATAATTTTGTACTTGCCCATTCAATTCAATATGTATATAAAAGGATATCTTTTGGTTCAGTAAATCATGATTCGCTTTAATAACAAAAATTAAATGGACTAAATTTGAAGATTTTAGAAAAAAGAAATTTTCTTTTTGAGCTCTTATCCTCATAAATTCATGGGAATGTGAATATAAAACAGTTAATTCTATTTATTAGTTATATCACATTTTAATCAATTTTCAAAGTAAAAAAAAATTTCATTACACACTTATGGAATTATTTAATAAAAATATAGTACTACTTTTTTACTTATATGGAAACACTCAATAAGATAAATCAGGAAAAATAACAAAAAAATGCAATTTTATTGTGTACATCCATAAGAATTATATTGTGATAATTTCAAATTAATCTCAAAATTTAATGTCTTAAAGTATATGTATCATCTTATTAAAATATTGGAAACATACATGCAAAGTAATAATTCTTATTTCATAAAATCAGGTTCTTAATACTTTTATTTTAGGGAAAAAAATATTGTTGTACATTTGATATGAGTGAATTTTTTGATAACTTGAAGGAAATTAACATTTCCTGTGGGGAAAAAAAACAGGACTCAGACCACCTGGTCAATATAATTCACAATATCCTGCCCCTTGATGAACCAGAGGGTTCATAACATTTTCATGAAGCAATAAAATTTTAAAATCAAGCATTTCTAGGCTTTTCGCACAATTAAATTTTAAAAACAACACACACATTAAATAATTAAACATTATAACAAATTTCAACGCACTAATAAAAAATAACACTTTTACAAAATATCCTGAAATTTGAGAAAAGAAAAAAAAAGAGGTTTCATTACATAAAATTTAAACATTGGCAAGGAAAGTATACATTATAAATTTTCTAACTTTTTTATAAGTTACTAATCAAGCTATTTATTAACGCTTGAAGTAAGCAAGAATTAAAAGAGAGCAACACATAATAAATTAAGTCAAAAACTTTAAAAATTTTCGTATCACAATATACACATTGAGAAAATATTAAATAGTTCAATATACAATTTTCAAGAATCATTCTAGCTTTACCAATATTTAAAGAATAAAATACTAAACTGCATTTGAATCAAACAAATATTTAAAATAAAACTATCAATATACAGCATTCAAAATAGTATTGTGAGCTGTATTTCTTCTGTACACCAACGCTCGCAATCACAACAGCAGCCATCTTTGAATAAATAAAGATTTGGCGTAATGTATCATGGGAAAATTAGAAAACGTTCCCGCATTTTAGCCCCAAATCCCCTGCCCCATTGCGGGTACAAAACTCAAACCTCCTTTTCTACCAGGCGTTTTGCCGGGTCGTCATGTAAACGCTTCGAAAGAGGATCCATGCCCGTATATTGCAGGCAATTTTCGTCCATGTAAACGGGCCTTTGGGGACCTGCCGTGTCTGCAAATCTTAGATTCCCAAATGCAGGCCTTCGGAAAAAACAAACTATTCCTAGGAATCAGAAAACAAGAAATCCATCTTAAAAGAGATGTTTCGAAGGTCTTTCTGACAGTAGCAGAAACGACGGGAAAAGTGTAGGTCAGCCCAAAGACCAATGCGATGTGTTATTGGACCCTCCAAATTGCAAAGTTGAGCCCTCGTGCCTCACATATAGGCGAAGCTGATGCTAGATAAGCTAAAAGATTCGATTCGAAGTTTAAAATGGTGTGTAATTCTGGAGGGTTAATTGTCACTTAAGGTGTATGTGTCTTAAAATTACAAGTTTAGTTATGAATAGTCCTGATATAGTTGCAAATGAGACGAAATTAAATAACTTAACCAGTGTGGTAAATAATAAATACTCCAATATTAGCTTTTCTCTGAGAAATAAAACTTTTAATAATGGGATTCGCTACGCGCTAAGTATTTATGAAGCTCTAGAAAGAACTAACTAAGCAAAATCAATAATTTAAAACAGAAAAGAAAGTAGTTGCAATACGTCATATTTACAGAATATCATATTGCATGTTAATATAGCGTTTCTATATTGTACGAAAACTTCTTTGAAATGCAATGTGGTAATAAACTTAGCTTAGTCCTTAAACCAGTGCTTCTCAAACTTTCAATATTTGCGACCCAATATTCAATCGGAATTTTCATCCCCCCCCCCTCCATACAATAACAATGTATTGAAATCAACAATATTATACTCTGAAGCTAAACCTATGGTACGACTTTAATCTGTTAAGTGCCACCCGCGAATAAAAACATCACGCTTATCCATTGAGTTAATTGAATCGTATGTATATATACGTCTTTCCGAAGTGCACTGATATCCATAAAATTATTCCGAAGGCTTTAGAATGCAATAAAATGAACTTTGCATTGCTTGGAAGGATTTCTTATTCCAGAAGATTAGCTTTGTTAAAGAATTTAAATGGATTAATCATAAATCGTGCAGATTATCAATACAAGTATAAGTGTTAATTTTTGTTTTTAATTTTGTATATGACAAGCCTATATGGGATCATCAGTAATTATTAAACTTAGTCTTAACTTAGTATTATTAAATTGATTATAAAATACACTGCGCAGTACTGGTATATTTATAAGTGCATTATATCAGTGTGAAAGTGTATTTTATTTTTTTTTGTTATGTCAGAATGTATTTTATTTGTTTTCTTTCAGTTTATTAATAGTTTGTTTAAATAATATTTTGTGTTCAACTTTTCAATACCCTCGTGGCCCCCTTGTAGGGTTATCATGCCTTCCCCTAGGAGGCACGCCCCACAGCTTGAGAAACACTGCCTTAAATTCCAAAGAATGAAGGAAACTCGGAAGCTTAATAAATGGATATGTATGTGTCTCTGGTGCATAATGAACATTGATAAGAGCAAAAAAGGATTAATGTTGCTAAAACTACCTTGAAATCGGCTCAAAACTAATTCCCTTCCCAAATAACCCACCGTTGTCTCTCTCTAGAGGGTTGTTAATAAAATAAATTACAGAAAACCTACCAACTGAATAGGACACAATGAATAAAGTATAGAATGCCTGAACAACAACAATTCGAACGGAATCTTTAATTCAACACAGGATTATTTTAACACAACATACTAGATATAATATTTATAACATTTTATAAGGAAATATAAACCCCATATATATTCCAGTTTAAAATCAGTCCTGTATATAACACCTTTGATACTTTGCCAAAATATAGAGTTATGTATAAATTTTATTTTACGTTGTCCTTTATTATCACAATTATTTATTACCAATTAGAATTTGTCACTTTTAAAAAAAAAAGTCTGCAAAAATTTTTTGTTGTGATTCTAAAATGATTTATTTCAATAAGGAAATCATTTTAGAATTCATACAAAATACGGTATAACCCTGCGTATAAAGGGTATTTTTAACACAAAAAATAATATCGAAATTTGCGGGTACTTGTTATATACCTAAAATAAAATTTCTAGCTTTAAAAATAAAAATAATAGCATAAAAAGTTGGGTTCCTAAATATATATCCAAATAATGTTTATTTAAAAAGAAACAGTCTACACATCCAGACCCTTCATTACTGGATAAAATGGTAACTTTGTCGTATTTGTCTTCCATTTTATATATATATATATATATAATTCCCTCTAATATCATTTTAGTACATTTTTAATTATTTGGTTTATTCTTTTAGGACTCGCGTTTAATTACTTTCACTAACTTAACGCATAATCGGGTTTTAATTGTAATCAAATAGTAAGATTGCGTCAGAAACTGTCGGACAGTATTTTCTAACCAATCATAACTTCTGTTAAAAAAATCACGCGATCTTCACCACATAGTATAAAAAGTGAGCGTTCTGTGTTCCTTTCTCTCCATGTTTGTCTTCACCATGTAAAAGCCCTCGTGTTGCTAATCAGTGCGACGTTAATATTCACTCACTCACTCACCATGTAATCGTAGCCTCTTGCTTTGGTATGTGCTTGCGTCTGTTTGCGTGTTCATCCCTGTTTATGATGAAATACAAATGTAGTTGTCCATTTACTTTAGTATTTGTGTGAATAAAAAATATGAACATATTAATTCAGAGATGTGTCTTTGAACTATATGTCAACAATCCAAATAAACTACCACTGGCTAACGCTATATATATAGTATAGTAAAATAATAAAATAAAATAAAAATGTAATTCCTACACAGCTAATAATGAATGAAATTGGACTTTAAAAAACCCTATACAAACCCGCAAAATATAAGCAGATATACAAGATTCAATAGACCCAAATGGAAAACTTTTATGTTTTTTAGAGCTGTCCCTGAATTAGGGCAGTGAAGTAGGGTTAAGCTTGCTTTACATCAATGGTCTCTTCAAACTTTTTCAAATCACGGAACCCCTGGAAGTAGAAGGTGTTTTCGTAGAACCCCTAAAACTAGAAAGTATTTTCGTAGAAGACATAGAACTAGAAAGTATTTTCGTAGAAGACATAGAACTAGAAAGTATTTTCGTAGAAGACATAGAACTAGAAAGTATTTTCGTAGAAGACATAGAACTAGAAAGTATTTTCGTGGAACCCTATTCCACACACCCTTTTAGGAATAATATAATTTACAGTAGATCAACAACATATTAATGTGGAGGCATTTAAAAATGTATTTAATTTATTATTAAAAATTTTAATCTACTTTTAATAAAATTTATTCATTTATAATATTAATTTATAATCCAAATGTCACCTACTCAAGCATTATGTTTTATAACTGGGAATGTGCTTGCCTTTTTTCACACAAATTATCGACATCTGGGTCTATTGATAACAACTGCAATCGCATTACATATTCTGAATTTCATTTATTTCTGTACATTGTTTTTGTAGTCACTCACGTTGAGAAATTTTTTTATTTATACACATTGTTCTGAATGGCAATAAAATGACCACGGCTGTTCAGAAATACTGTGTATTTTGCATGAGAATTTGCAACACAAAATTTAGGATTTGTTCTTGCTTAAATTTGGATTTTTAACATCGAATCTGTTGATTCTGTTTTTTCACAAAGCTAATTTTTTCAGTTGAACACTGCTTATTTTTGCAAACTATTGTACTAATGAGTATAAAATTATCTCGTGGAACTTAGGATTGTAAACAATAAAATATTTGATATGTAGTATGTAAATAACATATATATACATAGATAAAAACATATTAATATTATTTTATTATAATTTAATAAAATTTAAGACAGATTGCAAAATAAAATTATTATGAAGGAATACAATTTTCAGTTTCTTAATTAGAGGGATGAACTTTAAATTCTTACGAGTATACAAACATTTTAGAAAACGTGAACCTATTCTGCATGCACATTTATAGGTATATTTTCAATTTTATTATTGTGACTCGTTGAACTCCTGAGTATGCCTCGTGGAGTCTCGGGGTCCATGGAACACAGTTTGAAGACTACTGCTTTACAGGATCCTTACCTTCCCTAATCCAGCAGAAAATTTCGACATAATAGCACAAGGAAGTGAAGAAAAATTTAGAAAGAAAAAGGAAACCAAGCCTAATAATATCATGCATATTCAAAAGGACTACGTATATATCATAAACTGAAATGAATTACTATTGTGATAATGCACAATGTTACATATTGAAACAAACAATAAACCAACAATATAAACTTAACTTACCAAAATTTATCAAGTCAGCCTATCTCAAACTGTGAGACGTGCCCCTTAGGAAAGCGTGATAACACTACAAAAGGGCGCGAGCTTAGTGAAAAGTCGAAAACTAAAGATTATTTAAACAAAAATTATTCATTTAATGTAAGTAAACAGGCAAAATGCCTTCTAAGATAACAAAATATAAAATACACATTTGCTCTCATATAATGCACTTATAAATGTATAAGCATTGTGTGTCCAATGTATTTCATAGTTAAATTTACAATACTAAGTTAAGAACAAGTTCATAATAATTACCAGTGGCTTGTCATATATAAATTCTTTACAGAAATCAACACTTATCTCTCTCTTGATAATTTGTACGGTTTATAATTAATCCCAAAACTGCCGATTAAAAGTTACGGGATTCGCTCCCCAAGGCCACCATTTTCCACGTTGGTGCGCGAATATGATGTATCGGGGATGAGAGGAGATGAAAAGGAATAAATAAGTAAAATCTTTGAAATAAGTAAATCTTTCGCAAACACTATCAAGGTCCGTTTATTAGATTCCAAAGCCTTAGGAAAAACTTTATGGATATCAGTTAACAGAGAAGTTCGTAATTCGGAAAGACGTATATATACGTCTGGACCCTTTAGCGCTTTGGCTGAGGGAGACATTTATACACGTCGGTGGTACTTAAGAGGTTAAAGTCGTATTGTAGCTTCAGCGTCAAGGTACAGTATTATTGTATTCAATATATTGTCATTGTATGGAGGGGAGAGTGCGAGGAAAATTATGATGGAATATTGGGTCGCAAATACTGCAAGTTTGAGAAGCACTGCATCAAGTATTTGAACAATAAATTAAATTTAAATGCATAATAATGTATATCAACCGCATAATCATTATCCTCTAAGTGATGTTATGAGTAAAAAATAATATTTATTTTTCAATTTAACTATGGCTCCATATGCAGACTATATTGTAATTACCAGTAACATACTAATTATAAGTGAATAGGAGAGAGATTAATGAAAAATTTATTTACTATTTATTTTTATTATTATAAATATATTTGAATTGAAAACTATTTGGATATTCACAATGTAAGTAAAACTTACAATGTTTATTAACATTATAAAATTTTTCTAATCCATATGAAACTAAATAATTATTTCTTTGTATATAGTTAATTATTGTATTCCTAAAGAAATAAGTATGTAAGTTGCTTATAAAGTAAGGTACCTCACTTTTTAGTGTTAAAAGCAAAATATTCTGTATTGTCACATATCTTAGTCATTACATAATTATCTCTATTTATAAGTAGATCTAAAAAGTTTGCTTTATCTAATTCAGGCCTGATTCTACCTATATTTTCATTTACTGAAGATAAACTTTAAAGTTAGTAACATAATTTAGTTTATTACTAAAAATAACTAAATCATCTACGTATCTAAAAATATGATATGATTTATTGTCTATACTTTCATTTTCATAAAAGTTAAATGTTAGCTAGACTATACTTGCTGGCCCTCCTTGACACAGCTACTTAATTTGTTTATAATAAAAACCATTGTGAAACATAAATGTTTCTTTTAAAACTAATTGAATAATTGTGTTATAATTCCCATTATTTATTAATTTATTCATTGAATATTGATATAAATTTCTTTGAGAACTTTAGCCATGTCCTCTATATCTATAGAATTAAAAAGATCTTCAAAATCATAAGTATGGATAAAATTAATCTTTTTGCTAACTACATTTTTACTACTTTAATAATAATAGAAGTCTTAGAAAAATGGTCTAACTTATCTTGTATCACCTTTTGTAGTAATTACAAAAGTTTTTGATGTATGTTTTAAAGCCATTAGTTACAGTAATACATTTATTGGGGTTCTTATGGAATTTAGGAGTGAGAGAAATGTGTGGGAATTTTACGTATAAAATATTCAAACCCAATTTTTAATGGTATAAAGAGATACGGTTATTTATTTATTTTTACATCATGTATAGATTTTATAAATGCATTGTTGTTCTGAAAGTGGCTCTTAAGAATATTATAATAGTAACTTTTGCAAACTATTGTAAAACTACCAAGTATCTTATCTACATAAGCAATTATAAAGCCCTTTTGTAGACCTAAAAATTAGTAATCATATCTTTGAGAGTAAATTTAATCTCAACATTTGTAACACTACCCTCCCCCCGCTGCCTACCTTGTGACACGGCTAAAGGTGTAGGAAGAAGTGAAAAACGATTCGACATGATAATTTCTAATTATTTATTCAGCACTTTAATTAATTCAAAAACAATTCAATAAATCATATTAAATAAGATGTTTCCGATTAGCAATCGAGGTAAGGTGACGAGAGTCGTGTTTTTGTTGAAAGCATTTAATAATTGATCCCCTTTGTTTTAATCAATCTTCTACCTTAATATTGCTTTAAGCGGTAGATATGTAACTAATTGCCACTTAAACTTCTTTAATAATTTAAATGTCCAAACGTACTATACATGTAACTATAATACCTGAACTTGTATTTTAATGCGTAATCCTTCAATCTCTTTATAATTCTAGCTTCCTATCTTTCTTCTCTCACATTGACTTTTTAAAGCTCTTCTATATATCTCTTCAACTTATATCACACTTTAAATAGCTTTAACTAAACTTTCTATCAAGCGAACTTGAACTATATATAATAAATTTAATTTGCATATCACGGTTTCTTCTTAAGAAAAGGGTTGTTTTTCATAGCCCAAAAATTCCCCCAGATGTTAATAGACGGACACGTATAGATCGGTCACACATTATAGTTATGATTCACTAGTTCTTTGAGCACTATGAATTTAAATTCATAAAACGCTTCAAGTGGTTGACTATATTTAATAGCTAATTTGATGACAAATGTTTCAATATAGTTATTAAGTTGTTTATAATACCTATATAATTATTATAAAGCATCTGCCATAATTTCTCTTAGTACATTGTCTTTAACAAGGCATATGTCTTCCGTTATAAAGGGTTTTTCTGTATTTATATGATGTTCATTTATAAATTCAGAATAATCATGATAGTTTTGCACTATATTATCATTACTTTATGGCTTATTTTTATAATTAAGAATAGATCGACCAATTGTTTTTAAAAAAAATTATATTTAAGACACTTTTTAATGCTAACATCACTGATAGGTTTGAAAATTAATGAATAGGAACACGAAAAACCAATTTCGATTAATATAGTTTTTACCACTGTTTTAAACCTTCAGCTTTTGCTTTAAACTCAAATGTGAACAAATACAATTATTTCTAAAGCAAACCATTGAAATAGACCTCTCTCAGATTCTTAGAATTTCTGTATTGATTACCAGAATTTAAAGATAATAGAAGGATTAAGCTTAGATTTCCGCTTAGACTCTTTCCAAGAACATCCATTACTTCTCAGTTGTTTACCAAAGTTTCTGGGAATAAAAAATAAAGAACTGTGAAGAGAACGGTTTAATAGATGCATATGTTTTTTTTTTCGCACCGAGTAAGAGAACATAAAAGAGCTTTAATGCCATCCTGGTACTCGGAAAACTTATAGAATAGTGTTGCATAATTGATGGTATCCAACCCGTTGCTTCTCAAACATGAAATGTTTATTTGCTCAAGAACTGCATTAAAGGGCATTTGCGAGATTCTTTCACAGATTTCCCTAGTGGGTCTACCGTATAAGTATGTGTATAAACAACTTATTTATTCACAAAAATAAATTTAAGAAACATCTATTTTTTAAAATATATGTGATATTACAAAGTATAGAGATACTATTATAGTTTGGTGAGGAGGAGGTGGGAGCACTTAGGTCTTCCAACCATTCATCCCCTTTCATGCCATTAAAACGCTTTCGAGAAAAAATTGCCCTTTTCAATTAATAATATTTAAAATTTAAAATGTAACTAAAATGAAACTTAATAAAATAAACATATTTCTTTGAAATGAAAAAATTTACAGTTATAAAATAAAATAAATATGGCAATAGATGAAAAAGCTTTACTTGGGAAAACGACTTTAAGACACTTGGTATTGAATAATTTCTGAGAAACACTTTTCTTTTTACTCTACTTTTTATTGGAATACTTAAATTTAATTAATATCAATAAATAATAACACAAACAAAAATAATAGTCCAAAATGTATACAGAAAGGAAAATGAAAATTTGCGAGGGAAGTCGCTTTCTATTTTGTCACTTAATATTGTGATTCTGTCATATATATATAATCCAAAATATACACAAAATACTTATAGACCTAAGATAACTAGTCATGGTAGTATAAAGTCTTAGCCACAGTAGTACTATAGCAAACTCCTGGCCTTAGGAACCAGGATTGCAGGTTTAAACAAAGTTTTGCAGCTTGCTAACCTTCACTTGTATTTGCCAATACTCTGAGCTATAGGGAAAGTAAGATATGTCAAGAGAAGTTGAACTATTATTACAAATAAAACCATAGTCTATTAATATAAAACAATAATGTTATAGCCTATAATAATTGCTAGAATATTTTAAAATCAAAGTTAAAGACAATTAGATGAAAAGACTTACCACATGAGTACAGCAATAACCATTTTCCCGGGCCACAGAAAGGAGGATATCAGTAACGAATAAGATTAGTAAGTTATGATAAAATAAAATAATACATATATATGCATTTAAAAACTCTAAATATGTTTTTAAAATTTATAGAAAATAGAAGTACAATCCAGACATATACAATTAATTTTAAATAAAATATATTATTATTAATTTACTTAGCATGAGGCACCATTTATCGATTAACTGTACAACTATTTAAAAATGTCATTGTTAATATATTTTTATTACACTAAACTGATAGGAATATAACAGTAAACAAAATTAGCAGGATATCCATGGTCCATACATTCACGGACCACCAGAGGACCATTAAATGATTTTCATTTTATTTACTGTGAAGTTCGAGAGCTACTTTCAACTACAAAAATAAAATAAAAAAACACACGATCTGGTAAGAAATGGATTTGCGGTACCATTCGTCAAAAAAAAAAAAAAAAAAAGCCTGGTTATGGCATATTTGTACAAGAAGTTCAACTAACTGCTGAAAATAATAAGTAAAGGCGCGTTATAACTATATTCCAGCCAACAACTCTACCAAAGTTCTAAATTTAAGTCATGATTAAATACCCTGAGATTGCCATCACAGAACTTAAATCGAATGATGTAACGTACACCCCCGCAACGTGGGGTGGGGCTGGATTTTTAGGGGCCCAAAGCCTGGCTATGAACAACATGTATTTAATCAATTTATAAAGTATTAAAGATAAAACTGGCTTCACCAATGGGGGGAGGGGATCTAATATTCTTCGTTACGCCACTGCTTAAGTACATGTAGCCATTTATGTCAAGCTTTCTGCATGAAGCGAGATTTTTTGCAGTGACAGCAAGCAAAACAAAACAGCGGAATAAGCTAAACAGAAGCACGGTACTTTGGATATCTTTATTTTCTATTACTCCAAACGCAAAATTATTGTTACAAAGATACAAACTCGGGGTTCTCATTGATTTAGCGTTCTAGTGATAATATTAAAGCACTTTATATTCACTTTTTGGTGTAACTGTATTTTATTGAAGGCATGTTTAAATAAAATAAAATTGAAATTATTGAATCAAAGCAATCTAAAATATAAATAATCAACGTCCCCTCCACCTCAGTGAGTCGCGATAAAATTATCAAACGGTGGCCGGTCTGCGGCAATAAAGGGGATTAGAAACACTGCACTACACCTCGGATCTGTAATGGAACCAGGACTTGAACTCATAACACGACATAAATAACGACGTCCTCAAATTCAAAAACATGACTCTTGGTTACCGAGTCTTAAAATAATCCCTTAAAACAGTGCTTCTCGAACTTTTAATATTTGCGACATAATTTTTAATCATAATTTCCATCCCCCCCCCATTTAATAACAATGTATTCGAATGCAATAATAATTGACTCTTCTGCTAAAGCTACAATATCACCTTTATTATAAGCCGTACAAATTATCTAGATAACAGTTAAATTTTGTTATTTTTTTAAGTTAACTGTTAAGCTTTAAAAAATGTTAAGTTTTGTTACTTACCGATATGTTACTTTTTATATATATTAAGTAAGTTACTTTCAAGTAATAGGAAATATATCATACTACTTTTAATTTATAAATTGTAACAGATTGCAATAAATATGCATCATATATTTTTTTTATTTATAAGTCAGAATGCATTTTGTAATGCATCATTTCATTAATAGAATATTTTTTTTTATTTTCGACATGTTTGCGCCCCCCCCCTTTATGTAAGGTTATAACGACCCCCTAAAGGGGAGCGCCCTGCAGTTTGAGAATAGCTGCCTTAAAATAAGGAACAAAAAATGTGCTACAAAACGTTCTATTAAAACTTAGACTCCAACTCAAAAATATCACCAACACTTGTTTTGCTCAATATTGCGACATTAATAAAACTGTAGCACCGAATCTACGATGTTTCTGAGTTAATATTCGTTACAGATCTCCTCCATTCGTTATGCTAGGATCCAATGAAAGGTTTGGTCAGGTATTGACGTTTTGAAAAGATAAAATAGTTTTATAAATATTTTGCAGAATTGTGTGCGTGTGTGTGTGACTATTTTATTAGAAAATAATATTTTACTTATTCAGTTGGCTGTTTTGTTTTTGAAAATATTGATGAAACGGTAAAATTCTAACTATAGATGAAAGTCTATCTACGGAATTCTATTCTACCTAACTATAGATGAATTTATATTCGAAGGATGAAGTTTATTGGTAATTTCTGTGTTTGAGTCCAATGTCTTAAAATATTTTTCCAGAATTACATAAATTTTACACCCTAATCAATTAAATAAGTTATTGATTGATGAATTGCGTCCTTTTTATATGGATTACAATTATTGATCCTAAATAACGTTGAAATAAATCGCTCGAGTAAAAAAATATTTATAATTTTTTTAAAAATAAGATTCTCATTTTCTGTACAGTTCTACTTTAAACTCTTGTAAAAAGATTTGGGTGTTCATAATTAAGTGTCCTTCATAATTTATATATATAATTACAATTAAATTTCCGAATATGTCTTGCAAAATTTAAGAATAATTTATTACCAAAATATATTTTTCATTGAACTTTTAAAGCAGTTTAAAGATTTTTGAGTAATTATACATCTTTTGAGAATTAAATCTTAGTTATCTCAATTTTTTTTTTAACAAAGGGACTATTTCTCTAAAAATTGCGGAAATGTTTGGCTTAGCAAATTGAATAAAAAATTATAACTTTGGAGAGAAATAAAATATATGACACACACTATTTTAATTAGCATTTATTGCACATAAACTAATATACTTAACTTATAAAACAACTTAATGATAAAAATAGTGTAACAATTAAAATATAACGAAATAATTATAATGTAAGTAATAAGATACATAATTATAATAATTGATAACATACATCTCAAAAATATTTCAGTAAATCTGTTAATGCTCCTATCCAGTCGCTTCCCTTTACAACAAATCTTCTAGAAATATTTCTAGAATTGAATCTTCTGGAGAAATCCTTTTTAAAGATCCTTCTTGAGTTGAATATTTTATTCTGCTGTAATTTATCACTGTCAAGTTCCTTACGTTGAAAGGAAACTGCACCTGTGCGATCATTCATCGCTTTCTCTTTCCGGACGTATACAATGTTGATTTGGATAGAATACTTATATTGTGATAAATTATCCGAACTCTGAAGTTTTCTGACGTAAGCAACTCTGATGATGTTTCTATTGATATTATCTTCAAAAGATTATAATATATCGGTACAATAAACTTACAAATTTTGTTCTTTTTTCCGAATTATTGGCAAGCAAGGATTTTTTTAAAAACTGTTCGTCATTTTGTCAACAAATATATGTGCAGTTGACTGTCGATAACTGGAAGTTGGAGGGACCAATGAGACACTTCGACTTATCAAGAGGATAAGAAAAAAACTCCCAAAACACACGAAGAACATTTTTTTCTAACATATTTAAATTTGAAACTTTTAATTTAACATTTATAATCTAAAATTAACACAAGACGTATCCATAGTTTCACTCTTAGCTACGGGGTATACTTAGTAGTATTGAATTTATATATAGGTAGGCTCTTTTAGCCTAATCAGTCAATCAAAAAGTTCAACTACTTATTTTATCGCTCTCTGCATTCACTTTCCATTCCGTGTTTCTTAACCTCTCGAACAGGTCTCCTTTACGCGTCTTAAAATATCTTCCATTCTTCTTTTGAAAAAAAAAATCATTTCACACCCGGGTCCCTTAGACACTGTCCCCAACATCATTGATTCTTTAAAGCATTTATTTATATGTAGAGGCACAAAAAAATTTTAGAGGAAAATAATTTTAAAGGAGTTAACTGGTACACATCTTATTTACTTTCAAAAGAACTTTTGAAAAAAAAAAACTATTGCTGGAACAAATTAAGAGAAAATAAAAAGGAAATTCCAAAATTTTTAAATTTAAAGAATAGAGAAGTTTACTCCTACATGTTTAGTTTGAAAAAGATACAGATTAAAAAAAAAATTAGGCTCTAGTGAAAACATCGCACTTACTCACGACGAGATTTAGGGAGTGTAACAATGCACTGAATGCCCTTATAAAAAGAACAGAAAAAAATAAATTTACGTGTGAAAAATGTAATAAACATGCTGTATTTTCTACTTTTTTTCCTTTTTAACTTTTGTATACAAATTTTACGGTAAAAACACAATGTAAACACCCTTGGGTATGACAAATCCTGCGCGAGAACTTTAGGTCGTTTCTTTCACGCGAGTGATGTCGGGTTTATGTGTGACCGCGGTAACCTAGCAGTCAACGTCATGGGCTGGATTGTCATACGTTCGAGCATAGTACCACTAAAGAACCACGAGTAGGGAATTCGATTCACGTTAAATTCGTCGAGGCTAAAATTTCCTCTCTTTGTTGTGTTGTGGAAATCAGGTAAATGGGGATTTCAGTTTAAGGTGTCATCTTCGACATTTGACCATGTTACCAAGGTATCATGTTTACCAAGGTACATCTCCAGTAGCCATCGTGTAGCTTCCTCACTTGGAAATATTGTGAAACTCATACAGAAAACAGACTATTGAAAAGTACTCACATTTTGAGGTAAAACTTTCATTTACCGAAGGGATTACGTGATCAAGAATTGCAAAATACACTGCTTGCCACACAAAAATGCAACACCAAGAAGAAGCAGAGGTGTATCATAGCAAAATTTACTTGTGCTAGAGGTTGTACAAAGATCACACGATTAAAATTGCAGCCTCCTGTGACGTGTGGATTATGACAAAATCAATAGTTTTTGTAGTCTCTATTGTTGACAAAACACACCAGTACCACACACCTTGGCGTAGAATCAAAACAGCTTTGGATGTATCCTTGGGGTACAGTAGTCCCTGCGTCTTCCATATATTGCTACAGTTGATTTGGTGTTGCAGCGGGTGGTGTATCCTGGGCTTGTCGTTGTACATGCATGGACTACTCGTTTTCGATTGGTGATAGATCACAGGAAAACAAGCAAGTTAAATAAGCAATTCAATATAAACGGTAAACAAAAATTCTTCAACATTACACGCCACTTGTTGCCACGCACTATTTTCTAGTAATATGGCTGATGGCAAGCACTGAATGTATGGGAGGATTAAGGGCTCCAACTCCTCAGAGAAGTAGAGCTGGCTGTTTAGTGTACCAGCAATGCGTACGAGAGGGATGTGGCAGTGAAATACAATACCACCCTAAACCATCATACCCGGTGCAGGATCAGTGTGGCGATACATAATGCAACAGTTTGGCAACCTCTCACCACAGTATCTTCGAACTCCTGATGCTGAAGGCAGAAGCGGGATTCAGCGTGCTAGTAGGAAACACATGTTTTAGATTGACTATAGATCAGGAGACCAAGCAGGACAAAGAAACATTTCGATCTATTGGGTAAAGAAGAACTCTTGAACACTGTGTGCCACATGTGGTTGTTTAATATCCTGTTGGGAAAAAGATGTTTGCAAGCACTGAATATTTGGAGATGTATCGCGGGCTATGTGTTCAGTCTACTATCAATGCGTACTAGAGAGGTGTAGCAGTAAAATCCAAGACCAACCCCCAAACCATGAAACCGGGTGAAGGACCAGTGTGGCAATACATAAGGCAACAGTTCTGCAGCCTCTCACCAAGAGGTCTGCAAATTCGAATTCTACCATCGTGGTGTGGCAGACAGAAGCGGGATTCATTAGTAAACACAATATCGTTCCATTTCGTTGTCTATGTTCATTGTACCATTGGTGGAGCAAGCGATTGTGGTTTCCAGTCAAGGGCAAACGAAACAATGGATGCTTTGCGGACATTTCACTCTGCAGCAAACGGCAACGAATAGTATGAGTGGACACCGAATGATGCGTAACAGACCGAATTTGTTGTGTTATGATTCCCGATGTGACTCCACGATCCAATACTGACAAGCAAACAATCCACTTGCGATCACTAGCAGTTGGGCAACGGCGTGATCGGGATCGTCGGCTCATCGTTTCCTCCTGCATCCAGCAATGACAGATCAGCATCGTTGACCGATTTCTCTGAATTACCATCCGCAATCCCTATAGCCCACTATTCTTCCTCGATTCAATTCAGACACTTGGTAAAAAGACGCTAGGTTTCTTCCACAAAGCATAGGTAAACATCTTGAACAAAAAAAAATTGCTGTATTTCAAATTGTCAATCTATTCTTCCCTTATATAGCACTTGTGGATGGCTCTATGGTCACCCGTGATGTGCACCTCAGCTACAATAAAAAATTATTTGGATTATTGATTGCCGCCAAAACATGATGTAAATTTCCACACGGTTTGCCTGTTTCCTTCAGGGTTTGGCATTTTGTGCGGCGAGCAGTGTAGGAAACAGTCTTGAAGTGCTGGAAGGAATTAGACACTAATTCATCAATGCCTTCGTAATAAAAAAAGAGATCTTCTGCCTGATATTTGAGATGGAAAATTCGGGGTCAATAATTAAATATCTAGCGAACTCACGACCAGTTGATTAAAAGTCTAACGCGCAATCCATTGCGCTAAAGGAACACAACGAACGAGTTTCCTTTCTATATATGCAGTTAGACTATTATTTTTGTTTGTTGCTATTTATTCATTAATTACATTTAATGAAGGAATTAATATTTAAGAAAACAATATTAACATCAAGTGTCCTCCTCCACAAGCTCCAAAAAATGTATTTGAACTTAAATGGATGAATAGAAAGTATTCTATTAAAGATTGAAAATTTGAACTATATATATATATATATATATATAATATACTATATATATATATAATATATATATATATATATACAAAATAGTTAAAAACCTAAGATAACTAGTCAAGATAGTATAACGTATTAGCCACAGTAGTACAAAGCAAACTCCTGCCTTAGGAAACAGGATTGCAGATTTAAACAAAATTTTCTGTCTGCCAACCTTCACTTGTATTTGCCAATACTTTGGGTCGTAGGGAAAGTAACTAATAATAGAAATTGACAAATAATGTTTTGACTGTATTTCAAAACAGACAATATAAGACAATTTTGTTACTTAATTTAGGAATCAAAGAATCTGGCAAACTTACAATTCAACACTTCTACATCAATTCAATCTTAAACATGATAAACGCAGACGTGTTATGAAGATCTATCAGACAGATAAATACCGCCAACATATAGAAAATAGTAAACACGGTGACACGGTAAGCAGCTACGAGGATTAAATCATATGAAATTTCTTTTCAACTAGGGTTTGTGATTTCCCGGATTTCTCCTCTCCCGGGAATTAAATGCTGTTCGAGATTCTCAGATATATATATAAATAAATAAAAACAAGTTATTTTTAAATAATATCAAAAATAATTATATAAAATAAGGAAAATGTTGTTTTTTTCCCCTTCAATTTTTGATTCATCTTTGGCTCATAAATTTTCAGACTTTTAAATGTTTGTATTTGTATATTAAAAATTGAAAATGTATGTCAAATAACTATTAATAAAACTGAAAAATGTTTAAAAGAGTAAATAGAGGATCAATTGTATTTTCATCCATGCTCCCCGCAAAATTAGTATAATTTTGTGAAGGAGAGGGAAATTTTAAAATCTGCCTTTGTACTCCAATGTACTCCCCACATGTTTTGATAAATTTCTAATATCGTTAGAAACGAAATCTGCAGAAAGAAATATTTCGCAGGTATAAATAATTATTACAAATTCAAATCCAAAAGAATTTCTAAGTGTGACATATTTATCTATTATAAATTATCTGTATTTTGCAGATGCTGTTACCACCTCGATTTTTATTTTCACATTTTTCATATACACAGAAGAAAAATCTTTCCCCAAATTAAAAGGTTTTTTTAATGAAATTTATCACTTTTGTCACTAAAATCAAAATTGTTAAAGAAATGGGGAAAAAATGTTAAAATTAAAAATTTTATGACTTAAAAATCTCGAAACAAAATTCTTATTTAAAAATAATTACCGAAATTAATGTTTCTTTTCTGATTTACATGCAATAATTATTAGACGAAGTTTAATCAATTATTTCTCTTAGATTGCTACTAAGAGATAAATATTAATATATGTCCTTGGAAATATTTTTGCTTCTGAAACATCGCTTACGTTCATTAAAAATATTAACTATTACATTTAAGAGAACCGATATCCTGCACCGTATAACCGATTTCATGTTTATGAAATTGCTATATTATTGTTACAAAAACCTAAGTAAATAATAATGTAAGAATATCACACTAAAGCTTGATTAAGAAAAATAATAAAGGAAAGTTAGGAGATAGAGCTTAAAACTATTCTCCCCTAAACAGTTTGGGAGTTCATTCCTTCTTTTCAAATTGCTTATTCAATTAAATAAACCATATTAAAGACAAGTATCCAAAAAGGAAATTAAATAAATAATAGTTTTTAATATTAGTACTTAAAAATTCACATAAATCAAGATCTCAGAACTTTGATCAGATTGTTGTGCTGGTAGGCTATGAAAAGTGATATTTTTTAACACTAAATATTTTAAACTACGGGAAAGTACATTTTAATAGAGACAAATCAATTACACTGAAAAGGAAAACGGGTCGTGTTTATAAGCGGTGTAAAAACATAGATACAAAATTCACTTCTTTCCTCTATTTTATTTTTCTAAATTGTAAAACTATTATTAAATTGTAAACTTTTAAGCTTCCCAAGTGCATATTGAATTTAAAAACTCATTGTATTAGGTTATATAAACCATATTAAATATTTTAATAAAGCAACTTTCATAAAAAACAATTTTTGAGATAATTTTGTTAAGCATCGATCTTAAGTACGCGGCCCTGTCTCTGATAAGCAAAAAAAAAAAAAACCTTTTCTATTGCGATATTGTCGACTTAGCCAGGAATTTTTCTATCAAACGAAGAAGGTAGGTAAAAAGTAGATATGAATGGGCTATAGGACAAATACATTGTGCGCTAACATTTTAAAATATGTTATGCTTCAACTATGCTATCAAGAAATTGGGACTTATTTTGATTTTCCAATATTTATTTAAAATTCAGCGTTTTTCTTCAAATTTTTTGTTTTGTTTTATTTTGCGAAATTTGTAAAAAATAAGTTGCTTTCTTGTTTTAATATATGCGGCCTGTAGCCTCCACTTTTATTGGCCGCCCACGTCCATTGCCCGCACTGCACATCTTCTAGAAACGGCCCTGTTGTAAACAAGGGCAAGAGTGATAAACAATGAAATAGACAGACGGACAGACAGAGAAGCAAACAAAAGTATGACAGATCGGCAAATAGAAAGACATACAGACGGGCGGATAAATGTACGGGCATAAATATTTGCAGCAATAAATGTCTTGAAATGTGGTTTTAGTTGACAAATAGCAATGCTAAGGCTATTTCGAGAAATTTATTTTATTAATATGGCTTTAGGAATTCTCACTTGCCATCTTAGGGCGTTCTTCCTTCAAGATCCGGAACTTTCCTCCAGAAGTGAAACAAATACTTTTATCTTGGAGCTTGATTTATAGAGTTTTATTATGAGAGTTTTTCTCGTACTGTAATATTACTTAAATGCATTAAATTCTGTAGCATAATTATCATTTGGAGCCAGATAATTTTGATGTCTTTATTTAACTTGTTGTAAGAACATTAAAGGAGTAAGGAAATCTCAATATTAAATACTACCACTCATTAAGGTTAAAGTTGAGAAATTTTAAAGTTTCATGAAATTTTTTTTTATTTACTCTGAAATTGATATTTATTAAAACATAACACGATTTCTTAAGCGGACTTCTAAAAACTGCTATGAAAATAATAGGTGTTCATTGGCCCATGTGCTTCCATTTTCCTTTTTAGTGCTTTTTTACTCACAAAATTATAAAATTACTCATCGTTAATATAAAAACTATTTTATAAAAAAGATGAAATGTTATATAACTTGCCATTGTTTTGCTCTCATCGAAATTATGAGTGCATTAAATTATTAAATCGATTCTTATATTCATCTTGTGCACTAACATCCTTCATTTTTGGTTTATGTTACGTGTTTATCGTCTTTCAAATCCAGGAATAGTCCTCACAATTAAGGGGTAAGTTATTTCAGAGTATATCACAATTTATTTTGAAACTATCTAATAGTTAAAGTAGATATTTTTTTGGCTCTTTAATTGTCTTGTTTCACTTACAAATTGGCTTCTCTGTCTTTAACATTTGCCGACCCCTGTCATAGGGAATCCAAAGGTAGAAAGTTTCTGGATATGTCTTAAGAAAAGTTTTTTCGAAACCTTATAACAACACGGGAGCTATTGTTTCAAGAGTTTGCAAACATTCCACAAATGTAAATTCTTTATTATTAAAAAATATTAGTTATTCTTCTCCGTAAATCTTGAATAAGGACAGTTAGCAAAATTTATTATTATTTACATGATTATATATATTTTCGTTGTTAGTTATTTCCTTATGTTTTTTTGTCGTGGCAAATATTCCTACAGTAAGACCTTGACGGAACCGTTACATTCCATAAGGAATAACACATTCCTTAATGATATTACTACATTCATAAGTTAGTAGAAGAATTTAATATCATCAGAGTCAGAATCATTATATATAACAATTGCCACATTAAATAAAATATATTTGAATTTGTTTCCTAGAAATGTTTGAAAAATATCTGATTATCTTTCCCTGAAGAAATTATAATAGTGATGTCACAACAATTACACAAGTAATACAACTTGAGGGGCATTACACAATTTCTCATAGAATCATTTTAAATTAGTTTACCAATTCATTTCACTGATGGATAGAGCCCCACTTCAACCAATCTCCCAGCAAAAGATGTTGATTGATGAAGTCCCTAAAGGACAATTTATCCCCTCTAACCTCTATGAATGTGATGTGAATCGAATGGGGAATAGATGTCAGAATCTTGATTGATGAGTCTGGTCTCGAACTCATCTCCCAGAGATCCTGTTTTATATACTTCATGATCGATGTCATGTAATAAACACACAATGCGGAATAATAGTAAATTGCCTCACGAAATGATTTCTCGTTTTCCTCGAGAAAGTTGATATCAGAATTTCTTCACACTGCTTATTACTTTTGTCCCAAAACTAGAATATTTATTCATTTTTTGAGAAATTTCTGTAGGAATTTAGTGTGGAAATAGAAACAAATGTTCGAATGAATAAAATATTTCAAACAGTTTGATTTGAATTTACGAAGCGTCATGGCGTATACGAGGGAGCTTCCATTCTAATTGAGCTACATTTAGTCTTAAAAAAGTAGCAACAGGCACAAAAATAGTAATAATAAATTTATGTATCTTGTTTTTATAACATTTACATGCATTGTCATCCACTTCCAAGTTATAGTCCAAATTTCAAGTATCTAGCTCATTGGGAAGTTAGTTTAAATTCAATTATAAAATTCCACCCGGACAGACATACAAGGTAGCGAGTAAAAAAAGCATGATACCCTGGGGCTCCTTTTCGCCCCAGAGCCACAAAATTGAATACGTAGACGCAATTCGACTCGTACTATTGACTGGTAGTCTCTGTTTAAATCCGTGTAAGTTCCGGAATTACGAGGCCCCTTTCAAAATCAGGTTCCGCCTCTTAGGGGGCCCTGGTTTGAGACTAGAACTCATTTTTCACATTTTCATGGATTGTCATCTACTTCTGAGCTATGGTCCAAATTTCAAATCTTTAGTTCATCGGGAAGTTTGTTTAAATCAATTACGAAATTCCACCCGGACAGACATACAAGCCTTTTCGAGGGCCCGGTTTCAAAAGACTAGAACTTTTATTTTTACATTTCCTGCATTGTCATTAGCTTCTGAGCTATGTTCTGAATTTCAAATTTCTAGCTCTTTGGAAAGTTAGTTTAAAATGAATTACAAAGTTCCACCCAGACAAACATACAAGCCCCTTCCGTGATCGGGTTCAAGACTCTAACATCTTTTTTTTAACATTTACAAGCATTGCCATCGACTTCTCAGCTATGGTCCAAATTTTAAGTCTTTAGCTCATCGGGAAGTTAGTTTAAAATCAATTACAGAATTTCACCCGAACGGACAAAAATTCGAGTTAATAAAAACAAGTTAAAATGAAGCCAATTTATTGAAATGTAATTTATAAAGGTTGCTCAAATGAAAAGTGTACTCGTGTAATAATGTTAAAATGATTGCTACTGTAGCAGATCTACCGAACATAGATATAAAGGGAGGTAGATGGTGTACACCGCATTCGACGTGCAATGATAAAACCTGTTATAAGTAGAAGAAATAGATCAAAAGTAATGCTTTCTATTCATAAAAGCTTCATTATATCGAATAATGCGTGTTAGTATGGTTTCTGATTGCGGAAGTGGAGCTGGACGCATGCATCTATCAGTAAATGGGCAATCAATGGTGATCAATGCTTAATTCTAGCAATTGGTGCAAATATTTTAGTTAAGGGTGGTAAACGATATCAGATATCCATAACAATGCCGTACAAAACGTCTTCCGTGTAACCCAAGCAACCTTAAGAAAATTCTCTTGAAAATTGTTGGAACACTCACCGTACAGTCCGGATTTCTCTGCCTGAAGCATTCTACACTATTTTACCCTTAAGAGAGCAATACGTTTCCATTCGGGGGATGAGGTACATGAAGCATTGCAGGACTTCCTAGAGAATCTACCACGTGGTATAGGCCTACTCTTAAAGCGATGAAATCTACTATGCTACAACGTCCGTTAAAATTAATTTTGATTTCCAATGAAGATATTTTTTTTTTTATTCAATTTGTCCACTTTTCATTTGGACAACTCATAATTTTCACAAGCTGCTGAAAAAATAATGAATTTACCTCAAAAATAAGAGGATAATAACAACTAGTTTTCAAATAAGCATTATAAACAAAAATGTCCCTAACTTATGCAAAATAGATGATTGATTGGAAAGATTTATTAGTAGGATGTGCGACAG
Organism: Trichonephila clavata; assembly: GCA_019973975.1. NCBI lineage: Eukaryota > Metazoa > Arthropoda > Arachnida > Araneae > Nephilidae > Trichonephila > Trichonephila clavata. The sequence continues at coordinate 31,294 of BMAO01003360.1, read as the reverse complement.
TCTCTACTAGAGATGAAGACCCTACAGCAGACATGTGAAATACGCTGCCCGCCAATACATAGGTTGCGGCCCGATAAGACATTTTACGAAATTTTAAACATCAATCTTTAAGGGGTTTTTCATTTTAAAATTTTTTTCTGGTAAACCTTTTTTTAAAAAAATTTAACATATTAACCTGTTATCTATATTCTTGATTTTTTTTAAAAAAAATCCTATTTAATTATAAAAATAGCCTTTAAGTGTAATTTTTAAAAAAATATTTTATAATTTTTTTTCATTTAATTTTTTACAATAATAAATTATTTTTTATTAATTTCTTAAATGCATTTATGGATATTATTTGTGTACATAGTTATACGATTCCTCGTGTGTGCGACTTTTATTTCTCTTTGAAATATCCAAGTAGCCAGAGGCGAATAGCTTGACGTCAGAGGCAGTAGCATATTTTTTTTTAATTTAAAAGTCCCAATATGACCAAGACAAAGTGCAGTGTTTACTCAATCGTTTGTTAACGAAAGTAAATTTTGGTTTTTATTAATATTAATTTGAAAAGCTTTTTAATAAAAATATAATCAAACTTCAATAATAGAGTAAGAAAGAATAAGAAAAGATGAACTGAAAATAGACATAATTTTCAAGAGAAATGGGAAATGCAATATTTTTATGTCCAAAATATTGTACCTGATATGTAAAAACTGTAATTTAGTGGTAAGGAATATAATTTTAAAATTCACTTGAGACAAAACAGAAAACAAACTATGACCAATATGGTGCAAAACTTTGTGAAAACAAGTTGTCGGAATTGAAATCATTTCTTCAAAAATGAAAAAAAAAATGTATTCACTCAATTTGTTGAGTGAGTAGTAGTGAATATTAATGCCACACTGTTCAGCTACTCGAGAGCGTTCGGTGGCGGACCATGGTCAAGTGAAGAGGACGACACCTGAGCTTTCACACTCCCTTTCCTAACTTCCACACCACATAAACGAAAGGATGTATTTTCTTCGACTTTTCTTATGTGCATTGGCCACTTCTGCATGTTGTAAGGTATTCAGCAGTACAAGGCTTGAACTCATGACTCGAGTCCATTATTTTGACCTCTAGGTTACCGTGACAACCTAAGTTTGTTGAACACAATACAACTGCAGTAAAAACTAGTTATGTATTATCACTTTTATTCAAAAGCACAGATTGAAACCATTTTCTGAAGAATTTATTAGCAAATACTTAATTAAAGCCGAGGAATTACCGTATTTATTCGAATATAGGCCCGCTTTATTTTCCAATGTTAATGCTACTAAAAATAGGATGCGTCTTAGAATTGAAGGGAAGAAGTTTGTTTGTTGGTAATTAAAAGTAAACAATACTGATAAAATAACTAATTATTTACTTTATAGTTCCCATTTTAATTTATTTTAATTTCGTAAAATTTGACATCGATAAACCATTTTACTTTATTTTTCGTCGCCCATACGGTAACCGACGCTTACTGCTGTTTCGTAGGTCCTGGGTTTGAATCCTGGAGAAGGCATGGCTGTTTGTAAATGTATAGTGCCTTTGCGGCATGGGGGTACTATAAATAGCCGTTGAGCCGAAGTCTTGCAATGAGGTTGGTGGAAGGGGAAGAGAGGTTGGAGGCCCCCCACCAGTGTGTTCTCCCTCAAAATTGGGGTGGAAATGAGCTAAATCATACTGTGACCTGCATGTTACACAAAGCTACGGCTAACAACAGGCGTACAATCTAACCCGATGTCATGATGAATTTCGTGGACCTCGATCTGACTACGTCAGAAAGGTGGCATTAACAACAACAACAATAGCACTAGTTTTCACAAAAAATTGTTGAAAATTTGGGGTACGGCTTAGAATCACTGGCGGTTTGCAGAAGAAGAAAAAACAGGTATTACATCCAGCACAAATAAAAAAAAAATTTTAAGTGTAAGTTTGCCAAAATTCTGTAACTAGCAGAGGTGATGTAATAAATCAGAATTATAGTCGAGTTGAGGCACGTATTATGGATAATACATATTTTTTATGCATTTTTGGAAATTTTGATGAAGGAAAAGTTAGATTGTCTTGCAATTGATAGTGCATCTTCCCTGATAAATATCCCTTGGAAAGTCAGATTGTCTAGCAATTGATAGAGCATCTCTTCCCTAATAAATATTACTAGGAAAAGTTAGATTGTCTTGCAATTGGTAGTGCATCTTCCCTGATAAATATTCCTTGGAAAGTTAGATTGTCTTGCAATTGATAGTGCATCTTCCCTGATAAATATTCCTTGGAAAAGTTAGATTGTATTGCAATTGATAGTGCATCTTCCCTGATAAATATTTCTTGGAAAAATTAGATTGTATAGCAATTGGTAGTGCATTTTCCCTGATAAATATTCCTTGGAAAGTTAGATTGTCTTGCAATTGATAGTGCATCTTCCCTGATAAATATTCCTTGGAAAAATTAGATTGTCTTGCAATTGATAGTGCATCTTCCCTGATAAATATTCCTTGGGAAAGTTAGATTGTCTTGCAATTGTGTGATACTGCATCTTCCCTGATAAATTTTACAAACAGCATGGCAATAATAATTTTAAACATTTTCATTGCATTATTCCAAAGCAAGAACTGTTCTTGGGCAGGTACTTGGATATTGGACATGTTTAAAAAAATGTCAGTAAAATTGTAAACTGTATTTGAGATTGTGGACTTTAGCATTGTCGTTTTGTTCATATTTGGAAGGTATACATTTTGAATTTATATAAGGTAACCATATTATACGAAGTTCAATGGATTTCGAGTTATAAAGTGTTTAAAAGATTTTTTATATTACTGGTTGAAATCATTATTTTCTTGGAAACAAAAAAAAAATATGAATGGTCTGAGTCAATTCAACTTAAGCTTCAAGGCAAAAATCATTTTGTTACAATGCTATGTGATAATATTAATGCTTTGAAGCAAAAATTGTTGCAGATAAATTATTACAAACAGAAAGAGAAAACTTGTCTCACTTTGAAAGTTTTCCAAATCTATTGATTATATCACTTTAATTAAAACTTGCAGAATATTCTTATCGAATTAAGTTGTTAAAAATGGAATTCGATCAAATATTTTCTGATTTTAAAAGTTTTTAATTATAATTGCGTTTATACATTTGCCTTTATCTGTTCGATATTGAAATTGTTGATAAATATTACAAATATAATTGATTGAAATCTATTGTGATGTTTTCCTGAAGCAAAACTATTTGGAAGTAGAAATTCTAGACTTTTATACATATTCATTTTTAGATCGGTTTCTTAAAATATTATTATTTGTTACGCATATAATGAATAGCTCTTTTTGGAAGCATTTATGTGTGTGAGAAACTTTTTTCTTTAATGAAAAATAACACAAATTTATAAAGGTCAAGGTAAAATCATCAGCATGTGTCATCATTTTTTTAAAAAATGACACCAGCTTAACCAAGTTTTGACGGTTTTCTTTGAAAAAAAAAACGATTACAACTATCTATTAAAAGTAATATTAATTTGTACTTCATATTATAACTTATAATTTATTTTTATAAAACATATACAGTTTAAAAAATAAAATGAAATATTAAACGATTATATATGTATGTGTAATATATAATACACTGAGTTCTCTAAAAATAGAATATAATCATTCTAAAAATCCTGTTTTACAATTTTTTTGAACATTTAAAACATGCGGTCCTCAATTTATGGTATCTGACTACTTGCGATAATATTTTTTTTAAGAAGATATGGGAATTTTTTGTTGTTTTCGATTTGTTTAGTACATTTTAAGAAAAATATGCTAAAATTAAGAAGAGAAAAAGAAATTAATATTACTAAAATAAGAAAAAATTGGTAAAAATTGACGAAAAATAACATAAACGAGGCTCATTCTGTATCAAAAGTTTACGAACAAATTTTCAATTTTTCAATTCTGATGTGTTGCTATGTTATTCATTTTAAAAGTGACCTTCAGGATAAAAGATATTATTGTTACGAAAACTAGAGCACTTTATCTTAGTTATTATATGAAATTCCTTTAAAAAACGGTGATTATATTAACATAAGAGACTGTAAATTTTGTAATAAAGAAGTGATTGATAAATCTGACGATTAAATAACTTCTATTATACAGAAGACGCACCAAAAATTTCAGTTAATTATATTCAAAAATTTTTGAGCAATAGGTGTCCCCGTTTTTGCATTTAAATAAAAAACATTTCGAGTAAAACGCTTTTTAAAGTATGACATCTTGCTTAAAGTATAATGGCATCTGCTTTTACTAAAGCACTTGTAGTTTTTGTATTAGAGAACGGAAAATAATTAAATTGGTATTTTTATAAAGCTAATAAGATAGCCTGTAAAATAAACCCAGAAAAAAATTATCAATTTTTGGTAAACTTCACAATTTTAGGATAGTCGGATACCTTAATATAAATATTTCATGGAGTCCGTGATATGAAATGAGTTTAACATGCCTGCTCTTCAGCAACGATTTACATCAGCAAGCATGTCTTCAATCACACTTTATATAAAGTATGCCCATTTTTGAAGAAGACATGTTTTCAAGTAAAGAAGGTTCCGGGAAGAAGTGCACAGAACACAGAATTATGTCTGGCAATCATGTCTTAGACCTGCTTTTTTTGGTTCAAGTCCGGTGAATGTACTGATCATTCCGTTCGAAACAGCTTCTCACTTTTCATGTATTGATTGCCAACGCAATTTCTATGTACTCAACATTATCATCCGTAGACATGGCATAATTTATTGGTATAATTAATTCGACTGATATTTATTTTTTTTTTTTTGAAAAAAGTAAGGATTTATCAAAATGAAAATGTTACTTAAAGGTTCAAATGTATGATTCAGTTACTTCATAGAATAACTAGGTATTTTATGAAATAACTAGAAAAACCAGTTAAAGTATATATACGAAATATTTTATATTTTACCTAGTTATTCTATACAAAAACTAATGGTAGACCATTAAAGTGAAAAATAAGCAATTTCAAAGTTATTTTATAAATTAATTGATCATAAATGGCTAAAGTCTCTCGAAAAATACATTTTATCCATATTACGGATGATAAATAGTTATGAAAAGCAGATGATAAAATTTATTATTGTTCATATTGCTAACATTAGTTAAAAAGATATGAAAAAAATAATTTGTTGTGCTGTGATATAGTTATATTTAAATATTATCAAAAAAAAATGCATGCTGGAAAGAAAAACTGTTCCTTCATAAAAACATTGTGTAAATTTTTTAAAAGAAAATTGTAAGGGAATATTATTTAAGCTTTATGAAATACATTTTTTTACTTTTTATTATTTATTAGAGCAATGATTGTTGTGATGAAACTTTGAATTCGGGTCCAAAATTGACTAAAAGCAACCAGAACCATTTCAGATAAATTTCGAGTGCCATATTTCATACTTTATCAATAGAATAATCGTTATTCTATAGAATACCTTGTTAAATCGGAGAATTCAATAAGTTTTTATACTTTAACTGACTTTTCTAGTTATTTCATGAAATAACAGATTTCACACTTCAAAGGTAACAAATAAATACTCATTGCCATAAAAATGTGCACACCGAGGAAGAACTGTCAGATTAAAGCTATTAAAAATCAATGCATTTGCTGTTTGATGAGTAGTATACTGCACACTGCAACATTTCAACTCTCTCAGCTCTGTTTCTCTCCGCACCATCGATTCAATCTAATGCAAACTGACTTCCGTCTTCTGTTATCGCGTGCACTATGATTTTGACAGAAGGTTTTTATTTTAATTTTATGGCTAAAGAGGCTGTAAATGTACTTTATGTGTTTTTTCCCCTTGAAACTATTCATTAGGTGTCCTCTCATCGCATTACGTGTTAAGTAGTACTAAAATGCCTGATTTTCCTTTCTTTTTATCATAAAAAAAATCAAATACCTTATTTCCACTCTTCTTGTGGTGTAGTACTTAACATAAAAATTAAGTTTTGATTGTTTTTTCTTCATTTATATACCAGAGAACATCTTTTCTGATTAGGTAGGTTTGGAATTTTCAAAAAAATTCGATCCATTATAACATATACAATGCATTAAATTAAATCATTTAAACAACTGAAAAGGTTTATTTTTCAGTGCTACTACTTTTTCTGTAAAAACGAAATTACATTGGTCAAAATATGCTACGCTTTCCTTAACATACGTTTTATTATGGGTAGAGAAAGTTCTATAAAAAGATTAATTTAAAATTTGTAATTAGGAAAGGAGTCAAACCAATTTTAATAATATATGAGAAATTTGTATATAATTATGAAGACATTTAAGTTTAAATTATGTGCACAGATTCAATATCAATAACAAATCTATTCAATTAAATGCTATAAATCTGATAATTAACTGCTTAGAATCAGTGCAATTTTTCAATGTACACTGATTATCATAAATTAAGGAAAAGTCACAAAAACAACGATAGCTCAAAATGTTATGCGTAGATTATGTAATGAAAATTTTACATATTAAACAACACATACGAAGGTGTAAATTAGCATAAAAATAAATCATCGGGCAATTATGGTAGCATATGTATACAATGAAAAATCGGATGTGTCAGTTTGGTATAGGAAAATTACCATTAATACGGCAAATGATCCATCCGAGAAGCAATACAGCACATGCAACGATGTGTGATGTTTTTAATTGTGTAGCTTTTTTTAATTCCGCAGGAAGTTCGATCAATTGTTCTTACCAGGAAGTTAAAAGCATGACTAGGGTCCTAGGAGGGGATCCAAAGCAGCTACACGTCGTTCTAAAACATCTCAAATATGATCGATAAGGTTAAGGTCTTTTGATCGAGCTGGCTGCTCCATAAGTGGAATCGTTTCTTGCTCAAGATAAGTATCCAGGATGTGGCACACGATCCGCACGACCTGTGTTGCCGTACATTTTCATATTGTAGCAACGAAAGCATCACCTAATGCCCTGGCATTAAAAGTACATTTACGCGCACACAGGATATCATCACTAAAGGTGTGATCATTAACATTTCCAACGGAAAAGACATGAAGGTGTGTGGGTCCAACCAAGAGATGCCCCCCCAAACACAGACACTGTCTGATTCGTAAGCATCTCTTTCCCGGATCTGCCATGGATAAAAAGGAGTTCCAGGTTCTCTGCAAATAAAAATACGCCTACTATCACTTTCGAGGCTAAACCTGAACCCTTCCGAAAAGGGAAAAGTCATCCATTAATCACGCATACAATTGACATGTTAACGTGCTCAATGGAAACGTACCTGCAAAAGTTCCTGTGACGTAAATGGGACACAAATGGCTGGTCGCCTCGCATTAAGACCACTTTTGTGAAGTCTTCGAAGCCCGGTTGACCTGGATAACAACTTTCCTGAGATCTCAGAGAAGGACGATCTGAGTTTGGTGCTGGAATTGTGGTTCTATTCTTTAATGTCCATGATAAGAAATAACGTTCCTCAGCACTCTTGGTAGCGCGTGGCCGCCCTTGGCTGACCCTCTTGAATGCCGATGACGTGGTTAGAAATTGTTGTCAAAGTCTATGAATCTCTGACAGACTCAAATTTAGCCAACTAGCCACTTCTATGTGAGTTTGTCTTGCCTTTATTCGCCTAATATATCGCCATGGCAGTTCCTCGTCAATAAACACCTGGAGGTTTTTGTTACAATTTCGCTTTTCCAGATTTCTAATCTCAAACAAGCAGCTACAATTGCCGCCTTGCTTTGAAACATTCATTTTTAAGGCTACTCGCAAATAATATATTTCGACTGCATCCGCACTATTTTGCATAATGTAATATGGTTTAGAGCTCCTTTTACTTACGGATAATACCGGTTGGCCATATTTAGGCACACCGTGGTAGGGGCTTAACTTAAAAGTCTAGGATCGTGGAAACGTGGTCCCTGGCGTCTTCCAAAATGGATAACCCGAATCTGATATCCAATCAAAGAAATAACTCTAACTTTGCCGGATAAATCAGGACGACCGTCTATTACGCAAACCGCCGCAGAAGCGTACCCTTAAATACTTGGTGAGGAAAAATGCGTTTCTGGTGCAATTGAGGTTGCTGAACGAGAGTCTGAAATCGACTTTTAGAAATCACTGTAATTTTGTCAGATAATACCGGATGACACGAATACCCCTTCCAGGGAATGAACTTGCAGTGTCAGGGACACCAAAAGAAATCTCCAGTTGTGTCTTGGGGAGGGAAATGATAATCTGAAATCAGATTTCAGAAACTCCACTAACCTTGCAGGATATTGTCTGAATGAGGTAAAAAGGCATATCATTCGAGTCCCGCGTCAGGAATTTCATTCCCTCTGGCGACTGAACTTGCATGCGCTTGAGCATCAAAAGTCAGTTCCGTGTGCGTTTCGCGGTGTGGAATGAGAATCTGAAATCGAATTTTAGCAGTTTCGATAACTTCTCTAGATAATGCCGGTCGACCGTATTTTAGACACACCGCAGCAGGGGCTTTTCTTAAAAGCATTGGAGCGCGAAAACTTGGGCCTAGGCGTTTGAATTTCGAAAATTCGAATCTGATATCCAGTCTGAGAAATAAGTGTAACTTTGCGGAATAATTCAAGACAACCGTCTATTAAGCAAACCACGGCCGGATCTTACCATTAAAGTCTTGGCATTAGAAAAATGTGTTCTTGGTCTAATTTGAGACGGTGAACGAGAGTCTGAAATCGAATTTTAGAAATTCCTGTAACTTTGCGAGATAATGCTAGAGATCCGAAATACTCGCGGACAGCAGCACCAACCTAACTTGCCGACGTAGAGACAAAATGTGGGTCTTTGACGTATTTCAGGACTGCCGATCCGAATATTCACGAACCAATTCAATATAATCCAATAATTAAGTTGAATAATGCCAAACTAACGTATTTTACGCGAACCGTAAAAGAGGCTTGCTTTAAAATTCTTTAGGAGTGAGAAAGGATTTCCTGGTGTTTTTCTAGGTGAGGGACAAGAATCTGAAACCGTATTTTCGAAACTCCCGTAACTTTGCTGGATAATTCCGGGCGACCGTAATGTGGGACAGAACTTTCAGGAGTAGGGGCTTCGAAAGTGGGCCTCGAGTGCTTCTCGGGGTGGGGAACGAGAACCTAGATTCGGATTTTAAAAGCTTCCGTAACTTTTCTTTGAATTACTAAAATGAGGTCGAATGCATTTGCATTCGAATCCCGCTTCCGGATTTTCATTTCCTATAGCAAATCAACATGAAGGCACAGCCTTGCAAAAATACGATTTCAATAGGAAATTGCATTAGCAATTGCATTTTCGGGCATTGTTGTCACTTTGTTAGATGGTGGAAAAACTGCACATTCCGCACCAAGCTGCCATTGAATATTCATATGATACAAGATGCAATGTGTACCATTGAAAAAAGAGCGGATTGGCTACGGTATTACAAATGAATTCAATCATGATTAGAGATAAGTGTACCATGACCCATAAATATTCCCTCAAAGCATTACATGGAACTTGGCAAGATTTAAACAACAACGAGAATATATTGGGTGCTGTGATTACCGACAGACATTATTAGTCATTCCTCGCTCTACTTTTGACCACGAGATTAATGTATGTTTAAAACAATTGTTTTCATGGCGAAACGTGGAAACATTTCGGTTGGCTATAAATACGCGAATACAATTGCAAGATGATCAATTGGAGCAAATATTTTCTAACCAACTGCTGAATATTGGAAACGGTTAAGTAGAACTTCATCTCAATACAAATGTCATTAAATAGCCAGACAAACTCTGTACTGTTCTTCTGACCAAAAGGAATTGGTTGAGAGTGTCTTTCCAGATATATTGCATAATTATCTAGATAATTATTGCTTCTGTAATCCTGTTATTTAATCAGAAAAAATGTTGATATTGCGATGAAATAAGCTTCCACATACAGAGCTGTTGCCAGGTAATCTGATGCTTTTTCAATCAATCGACACTACTGCTGATGAAAACAAAACCGTAAATTTTACAACCAAGTTTTTGAATTCTCTAGATGTATCAGGAATGGTCATCACACAATCTTCAGCTAAAGATGGGTTCCCTGATTATTCTGCTGCGTAACATAAATCCACCTAGATTATGCAACAGTGCACGTTTGATCATCAAAATAATTATACCGGGGACTTCTTGAAGCGTTGTAAAGTTTACACGAAAATTAAGTGCTGTTGTCCCTTATTCCCCTAATACCGTCACAATCTCTAATACCATTCAAAAGGCTTCAATTCCCGATTCGTTTCGCTTTCGCAATTGCCATAAATGAATCTGAAACCCAAACAATACTCATTTCATGCTTGGAAAAAAAGTATCTTATTCTGAGAGTGGATACTTCTAAAATTATTGAAGGAACAAAAACTGGAGGTGAAAAAAATTCGAGTTTGTAGTCTGCTTTATGGATCGGTAAAAATTTTTGTAATACATTCAAAGAACAAAGTATATATATATATATATATATATATATATATATTGGCGAGAAGTAAAATGGAGCTATCACACCATATTGCAAAAAATGTGTTGAAAATGGATATAAATAGCCGCAGATTGAAGCAAATTAAATACGTTAATATTACATTATGTTGTGGGTTTATTTTATTGTAAAAATTGTAATATATATTCGCAAGCAAAGCCGTTCCTTAATTCATAATGTCGTTTTGACGGAAATTTGGAGAAATATTGGCGATACTGCCAAGTTGGCATCGTCTTTGGTGACGTGATTGGGTGATCTGGTGACTACGTTGGTGAACATTTTTGGCAACTTTGCACCCATATGGATGCCTCTGGAAATTACTGGAGAAATCAATTAATATCACGATCTACAACGTAAAAGGAGTTTTCGAGGAAGACCTAGAAGGTAGAGAGAACCCTTGGGCAAATCATTCTTGGTGCTCCTCTTCAGTTAAATTCTACTTTTTACAAGCCATTTTTACCAACTGTACCTTATACATTAATAAATTTATTACAAGCATCACGGAAAACCTTAAAAAATGTAGAGAAAGATTGACAGATTTTCTGAGACATTTTATAAATATATTATTCTAACAAAAAATATATAAATTTGGAGGTGATGTCTCTTTGAAATATACGAATGCAAACACTTCCAAGCTGAGATATCGTCTTTATCACTTGACTGAAGCTGATAATCACGAGATCCATTGAAAAACATATTATTACTGCGATTAACATGCGTTCATTTGAAGATTTCTATCTTCCAAATATGATAAACTATGTTATGCGCTAGGTTCTCTATCGAATTATGATCCGAAGATTCTCCTGGTCAGCTCATACTCTTCCCAGTATTGTTTTTGCCCCATTTCTGGATTACAATTGCAGGTTGTTATTGGTTATTATTGTCCCGAGAAATCCGTGACTGATCTCCAAAAAGATATATCGCTTTTAGTAGTAATGGAATTTGTGTTATTCTGAATTATTTTTCAGAATTTCCTTTTTTTTTCTATTTTTTTCACGGTGTGAAGTATTCTAACAACAGGAGAACACATAAAGCCAAATATCATAACTTCCGTCGAATGTTTTATTGAGGGCTTCAGATTCTGAGGGCTGAATTCTTTATGAGTATGTTGTCTTGCATAGGCACTATTTTTGTTACCTGAAATGTGGAAAGCTGACTTTCATCACTAAATATTACCTTTTATAAATCGTTAAGTATTAATTATTAGTCTTCATAGAATGATCCTTTGCCCACTTCGATTAGAGATTTAGGTATTTGGGTGAGCTTTGAAACCTTATAATCTATATACCATTAGTCTTCCTCTCACAATTTACGGGAGTACAATTGTATTCGATGCCAAAATCCATTATTTCAAAATATGTGGTGTATTACGCCTTTTATTTAAAATGAAATCATGTGCAATACTCTGATTAACGTAATTTTTTTTTCTAGGATCGTGCAGAGATTGCTTCATGTTCGTAATAGAATTTGTATTTCGAAATATTTTTTCAACATTTTTTCCGAAAGCAGAAAGACCACATGTTCATCGAGCAAAAATCTAGTGCATAGCATAAAATACTTGGATCAAAAATTTTATTTGGTATCCTTCATTATAAGGTAGAAACGAATATTTACCTATAACATCAATATTATCCACCCACACACTTCAAATTGCACCACAAACTTGCGTTAAATGGACTGAAACATATTGCATATTCTGCTTTCAACCCTTTATAGCTAATACTATTCAATCGGTTAGAATATTGGCGTATTTCAATGATTGAACAATCAATCACTAATTACAATATAATGACTTGATTCTGGTATGATCATTATTTTGCTAAAAATCGATAATCTATTTAATTTACATAAAATCTACATATATAATTGAAATCAACATGAAAAAATCCACTAGAATCAAATAAAGCTAGTTAAGAAAGTGCGATTATTACAAAATGAAAAATTAAGACAAACCTTAAAATTAGGGGGGGGGGGTGACTGTGTACACGATTTTTCGTCACCACTGTATGCATACAAACTATTATTCAATAGACGAACTATTATTCAAGAATTATTTATCACAAAAGGAAAATATTTTGGAAATATGTCATTTCTTGTCAAAACATTTCATTTAAATCTTTAAATCTATTTTTCTTGAAATAATATTATTTAGACTATTTTATATGCATATTCTAATTTAATATTGACATTAAATATCAAACAATTATTCATTTATACGCTTATTTTTTTTAAAATCGAGGTTCGGAATTTAGTTAGTCACCTTAACCCGGCACTTCACGCGCAGGGTCTTACCCACCAACTAACTTTTTTCAAGACTCCATCTAAACCCTTTTTTTTTAAAAAAAATGAATATTTTCTCATGTTGCTGACGAAAGGTTATATCTTTTAAGATGTCTTAGCTTATAGGTGAATTCTAAATATATATTTTTGGATACAGCCTCTTCGGTTATGTCGTACCCTGCACGTGAATCGCCGTTGCATTTCTAAATGTATGATCACGCATTAAAATCTTTCTTATGCAATGGCGTAGTATTGTACTTGTGGTGAAGAAATGTGATATTTAAGTAATTTAACAGATACAGTGCAACAGTATTTTTGGATGATTAATGGCTCTTTGCGGGGATGATGAGGAAGAATTGAACGATGAAGAATATAATAGAAAGTATGACTCCCCTACTGAAATCTATCTAGATAATTTAACTGAGGGAACAATTATCTTCCTTGATAAAATGACAACATCATATCAATGGCTATAAAATGTAATCGTTAGTCTATGGCAATATGTTTTGTGTTGTTGAACGTTGTGACAATAAATGCGCAAATTATTACGTTAAGTAGTCAGAAACCACCTACTAAACACTGAACCAGACGCTGATTTCTGAATTGTTTTGGACTTCGACCTACAGAAGAATGTAAAGAATGTAAAAACCATCAGCAATGCTTCTACTAAACTTTAAAAAAAATAAGATGCAGCGAAATCATCGCACTCACTTGCGGCAAAGACTAAAGGAGTGTATAAACAATGTACTGAATGCCCTAATAAAAAGAACAGAAAAATTAAATTTATGTGTGAAACATATTTAATTTCCTACTTTTCTTTTTCCCCCCTCCTTTGTATGGAAATTTTATGGTAAAAACAACGCAAAATTTCTTGGGTATGAGATACGTGTCGCGTGAAGTAAAATTCGTTTTTTTCGTGCGAGAAGTGCAGGGTAAAATTTAAATATACTACTTTAATAACAGAATATTTATTTTACAGATGTTGTTTTATATAAGGTTTTTTTTTATTAAGGCATTAAAGTTTAAAAACCTTAGTCTAAACTGAAAAATTGGTAGAGAATATTCCATTTCCATTTCACGCATCGTAGCAAAAATATATCTTGAAATTCGACCATGCTTAAGAAGTAAAAAATCTCCCATTCGTCAACATCAAGAAAGTTTTAAACCACACTCCATCACGTCCTCAGAACCGCGTTGTGTCAAAACTGCGAACTCTATCGTGTTACTCCAGACAACTTGAATTGTAAAAGAAATTCTTTTCTTGAACTCCCTTCTTTGTTTTCGGAGGGTTTTTTTTTTTCTTTTTGAAAAGAACTACGTCACTGTTACCAAAAAAAAAACTTTTAAGAAATAATTTTTCCAATACTATTCTAAGTCTTAAAGAGCGATATTTCTGTGTAATAAACGTGTTCCTGCAAACGCGTTATGAGAAATCTGTATTATTTGAATTCTGAAAAGGATTACCTGAAATATCTCATTTAAAACATTTTATCCCTAAATATTATTATGCTTAACTAAACTGGGCCACGGTAGCCTAGTGCAGAATGTAACAGATTAGTGGCCGGTGAGACATGAGTTGCAGACTAGTGCCGCTTAAGACCCGACGTGTAGAGGAGGCGATGCACGTTAAATCTGTCGAGAACTCAAAAGTCCTCCCATTTCCCGTTGGTGTGAGATGGCTGTAAGGAGAAGTGGGTGCCAGCTCAGGTGTCGTCCTCGTCAATCGACCATTGCTCAAAATTATGAGGCCTGTTACCAATAGCATTGCTGCAGATTTATTGAACGACGTTAATATTCACTAATTATTAAAAAAAACTAAGCTCAGAGGTGCAACAGCCCATGAGGGCCAAAGCCTATTCTATAAGTGATCGTATTGGATATGAGTCACTATATGAGACAATGGGCAGTGAGGTGCATGAGTAGATGTTCCAGCCAGGTAGTCAATCTGACACAAAACCTCAAGTGTTCAGTTCCCAAGCATGCTTGGTACTCGTTTATCGATCCCCTGAAGGAATGAAAAACCGAGTCGACTTAGCACAGCTTGGGATTTGAACCCCGAATCTGTGGTGTTGAAGCGCGAAACGCTACCACTTAGCCACGGGGCATAACTATTATTACGATGAGATATAATTATTAACCATATTTTTAGTCACTGTCTGTATCATTAAAGTATAAATTAGTAATTTAGTAAATTAAATGTAAATTTATGAAAATGGGATATAATCGTAAATTACGCAGTTTCTTTATTATTTTGATTATTTTCTTGAAACATTTTTTTTTATCTTCGTATTTTTTTCCCTTGGTCTTTATTTTCATACGTTTTTTCTATATATATATATATCATGATGTTTTTTCCCCCAATTTTATCAATTAAATTTTATTCAAAATAAAATGATTATTACATTTATGTACTTTCTTCACAATTATTTTAGTCCTCTGTAGCCTAAGGGCCATGATAACAAACTTGTGATCAGTGTTTTTTCTGTCGTATCATGGAATCAAGTTTTGTGCTATTAAAGGACTAACACACCTTAAATCTGTCAAAAACCAAAGTGATCATGTTGGCAAGCTGTAAAATTTTGGAAAGTGGGATGCATATCTGTACTGTCCTTATCAATTGATTTGTTTCAAAATTACTTCCATTATTATTTCTGGTAGAAAAAATAATTTATTTTATTCATCACAAATAAAATTTATAGAGTATCGACATTCAGAAAAAAAAACACTAAATAGAACAAATGTTGGTTTTAAAACTAAACCGAAAAGAAATCGTTTGTCTTCATTACAGAATCTTTCTTTTTTTTTTTTTTGTCTTTACTAACAAACACATAAATACCTCCCAATTTGTGCACTGTAGTTTAATTCTTTGGAGGATCATTGGAAGAAATTTAAGCAGCTCCTGTCCTGTTTCTGATTGCGTCGAAAAAAAGCTAATCATGGCGCAAGCGGCATTTAGTTGATTTTTTCAAATGGTTTAGCAACGAATATCACAAAATGCTTTTTTGAAAAAGTTATTCCAATAAATAGTTAATATACCGTTTTTCCCCTATAAAGAAAATGATCTTTTAAATAATGTGAAGCATGTACTTCTAATTAAAATAAATTTAATTGCCTCTTTTTAATTGAAACTAATAAGCTTAATACACTGAAGTGCCATTGAATTAGGGATATCTACCTAGTAAATAGTTGGTCTTCCTCTGGCCTCGATAATGGATCCCACACGATGAGGCATAGATTCAACAAGTTTCTGGAAACGCTCCATGGGAAATAATTGCCAAATATTGGCTAAGGCTGTCCATAAATCAGTAAGGTACGTTGATGCTGTGGGATGGCCTTTCCGCCTTGTTCCTGATCATCTCAAAGATGCTCAATAGGATTTCAGTCATGGATTTTAGGTGGCCAACTTATGACAGAAAAGTCAGAGGAATGCTCATCCATCCAGCCAGTAGCCAACTGGGATTTGTAAGAGCTACAGTTGTCTTGCTTGAAAACTCCATTAGCGTGCGAATAACAAAACAATATAAATGGATAAAGGTGATCACCCAGCAACTCTACATACCGAATTGCATTGAAGGAGATTGGTACACTCCCCAAAGATTCCAAACAGTGCCACGAAAAAATACCCCACACCATGATTGAGCCACCATGCCCTTGTACAGTTCCAACCTGACATGCAGGATCCGTGGCTTCATAAATCTGACGCCATATTCTCAGCACCCCGTTGGAGTTAAGTAGTCGGAATCAAGACTCATCACTCCATGCTACTCGTCTTCACTCCTCTACACTCCAGTTTCTGTTCTCTCTTGCCCAGGAAAGATGTGCAGCCCGATGGCGAGCATTGAGCAATGGTACTCTCATAGGTTGACGGCTCGCAAACCTATTTTATGAAGCAATCATTGCACAGTCCATTTACGGACTGTACGACTGACACTGTCATTCAACTGTGATGTAACTGAGTTAATGGTTGCCTTCCCTGGTTACGTACAATACGCCTGAGTCGTCTCTCACCACTCACTGTCAAGGCTAACTGTCCTTTGCAGTTTGACCGATTTGTGGTTTTTGTCCAACATCCATGTGTTCTTGGTATACTCTTGACACTGTTTATCTTGAAAATCCCAGTTGTCTGATGATTTGCGGAATTTAATGGCCCATGCGTCGCACACCTACGATTTGCTTGCGATTGATGGCGTCTAAATCAGGCAGTTTACCCATGCTGGGAATTCCATAACTAATTCAGAAAAACCACGGTACGAGCTACATATGTAGTTGCCACAGAGCACTCACTTGCGCATAAATGAAGTACAACGCTACACAATTTGTATGGCCCTTACTATCCTTAATTCAGTAGCACTTCAGTGTATATTCCTTTTTGATACCTCATACCCTATTCAATACACTTTAGGTTCCGAAATGTTACATTTAAATATTCCTTACAAATAATTTTTGTACAAAGCTTTTTTTTTAACAAATTGCTTATAGACAACTAAGAACATATTATAATAAAAGAAATATGATGAATACGATATATTTTAAGAAATGAAACAATTAGTTCCATAAGTTCATTAAGTTCGTAATTCATTCTTCACTCATTCGGTTTTGTGAGACGACAGATCATGCATGAATAATGTCTAATTAAGAACGATATTAATGAAGCTTCAACTACATCGACTAAACTTACTCACTTCAGCGGCATCAAAAGAAATAAACAAATGTGGTGATTAACACTCTAAAACTGCATTTTTAACATCTTGTTACTTTCAATTCTATTCATTAATCTCTGTTGGTTTTTACGTTTCACACTACTTATTATTTCCATAATAAATTCCACTTAATCAATCATTTTGTCGCTAACTAGGTTCCTATCTGTTTTGTTTTCTTGACTCCGAATATTTAGCTCCAAAATATTTTGGGAAGCACAATTAATACGTTCTCATAACTCCTTGCGTGGCAAACGATTTTTCACGTGATGGGTTCGAACTTTGGAAAATTCGAAGGGAAATGTTACGAATAGGATCGGGGGAAATATCACCGAAAAAATTTCTTAACCTAGACTTAATTTATTGATTAGTTCAGTATTTATCTTGGCCCCGTCAAGGAGGCATGTAATTGTTAATTAATTAATTGTCTAGAAAAGGATGGATGAATAAGTTAGATAAGTCGGGGAGACATAATTTAAAAAAATTGTTACATGGAGTCAATGTTGGAGATGATATATAATTAGAGAGAAATTTAGCTATTCAGCAAGAGAGAATAGCTAATATTATACGCGATATAAACTTTTTCACAATAATATTTAAATTCTTATCATGGATATAAGCATGCTTTCTCAAACACTTAAATATTGTTTAAAGTTTTCTCAGAGTTTTTTATATTGATTTAAATAATAATTAATTAATTAGTATTAAAAATTATTGTAAAGAATTTATAAGTTGTTTAATTTTATTAATAGTACTATTTGTTATTTGTTTAATTTATATAAAAAGGGGGGGGTGCCAAAAAATGTACAAACATTTTAAGACCGGATAATATGTTAATGCCATAATATTGAGATCGCATTGGATATAGGGCAGCGTTTCTCAAACTGTGAAATTCACCACCCTAGGGGGCGTGATAACCCTGTATGAGGGGGGTACTAGTTTAACAAAAATAAACGATTATTTTTAAAAAATATTAATTTTATGAGAGTAAAACAAAATATGAATTCTGACATTATAAAAATAAAACACACATCTGTGATGATATATATAAATAATACACGTGCAGAATATTTATAAGTGCATCAGTACTCCACCATTAGGGATTGCAATATAGGACCAAAAGTTCAATACCGGTATTCGGTATTTCTTAGAACGTAATACCGGGATACCAGTTTTAATACCGGTATTAAAAATTTTAGAAAAAGAAAGAAAACACATGTGTGTTTCTTTGTTTTACTTGCCAGTATTATTAGAAAGTGTAAATAACACAAGAAATAATTTGTAACGTATAAATTATAAGAGTATATAAATAATCACAATAAATAAATAAATAAAAATAAAGGAACATCTTATTTATTTAAATCACAAAAAAGTACAAATATCATTTTTTAGTCTGTGGTACTTTCACAAATTTTTGAAATTTTATTATTCTTTTGAAAGTTAAATGTTTCAAAAGTGTTCTTAATAAAACATAATGCATGAATTGTACTGTCATTAAGCCTGAAACATAATTCTGTGCAAAAATTATCAGCTGTCGAAAACGCTCTTTCGGTATCTACGCTAGTTATACGTGCGATATACTTTATCCAAGTATTTACATCTAAATCCCTCATCCTCAAATAAATCGATTTCTCATTGGATGGTTTAGGATATAGACTGATTTCTGTGCTGTATTTTGGTTTGTTGAAATGTTTTTAGGCTGTCGATAACTCTCTAATGTTTATTCAAGAGACTATTCCTTTTCACTATTGACATTAGTGTCATCATCATCTTAAATAACTGTACCGAATTCTTCTGAATGTGAATTGGTTTGTGCGTAAAAAGATTTAATTAAAGTTACTTTAAACTTGATCAAATTTTATTTGGTTAGTCTCTTTTCTTCTTAACGCTAGAATATGTTTTACATTGTGCTTTCATATTCTTTACATCATATAAATAATGAAATCAAACCGAAGTTTTTTCACCTGAATTTTTTATGTTCTTTAAAGTTATTCTTATTCAATATTATGGGTTATTATTTATGATTTTATATGTACATATATATATATATATATATATATATATATATATATATATATATATATATATATATATATATATTACAAAAATATACTAAAAATAGTTATAAACCTAAGATAACTATCGTCATAATAGGAAAGATTTAGCCACAGAAATACTAAAAGCAAACTCCCAGGCTTAGGAACTAGGAATGCAGGTTTAAACAAAGTTTTCTGGCCAGCCAACCTTCACCTGAATTTGCCAGTATTCTGGGCCATAGGGAAAGCAATAAAATTTCTAGAGAAGTTTAACTATATTATAGATAAAACCATAATCTATTAATGTAATACTATAATGTTATAGCTTTTAATAATTACTAAAATATTTAAAATCATAGCCAAACTAATAGACTTACCACGTGAATACATATTCGCTTCTTATGGACAATAACAGTAACGCATATAATTATTATGTATTGATAAAGTAGCAATATTACTATATATATATATATACTTTTAAAATTTCTATATTTTATTTTAAAATTTATAGAAAATAAAAAATACCATCCAGACATAAACGATTAATTTTTAATAAAATATATTATTACAAAATTACATAGCTAGAGGCGCCATCTATCTATAAACTGTATAACTGAAAAAACTTTTTTTATTTAACTGTTATATAACTTTTTATAAATTTAAGAGGGTAACTTAGTTCTATACAATGTTTAATAAAGTTATTAATATTTAAATATATATTAGATTTATCACTAACTAATACCTTGTTACGATAAATATAATTCAAAATAATATTTCGATATATTGAGATGGATAAGTTTGAATTCCAGGAGGGAACTTTAAGAATGTTAAAATTAAAATCATCTCTTTTATCATAAATATTGCTATGTAATTTATAGTCCTTAATATATAATGATACATCTAAGTAATTAGTTGTAACAGGATTATTATTAATTTTAAGAAGCTTTAAATATTCCGGATAAAAATTGATATTGGGATTATAATTATTATTTTTACCAAAAATAATTAGGTCATCTATGTATCTAAAAATGTAATAATCATTATTAATAATATAATTATTTTCGTAAAAGTGTAAATATAAATTAGCCAAACTATTGCTAGCAGGGCCACCCTGAGGCAAACCTTTGGTTTGTTTGTACAGAGAACCATTAAAATTAATGTAATTTTCTTTTAGGACAAAATTTATTAGAGTTCTAAATTTTTGTAAATTAATATTAAGGTTATAATTTCTGTGATTATCCAAAATTACCCTAATTACATCATTGATATCAATAGAGTTAAAAAGATCTTCAAAGTCATAACTATGAACTAAATAAGTATTTTTATCTTTAAAAAAATCTATAATTTCTTTACTATTTTTAATTATAGCTTTATTACATTGCTTATTGATGAATTCTTGCAAAATATTGTGCAGCATTTTACCTGCATCAGTGATATAAGTTTTAAAACCATTTGTTACTGTTCTAAATTTAACAGGATTTTTATGAAATTTAGGTGTTAAAAATATATATGGAAACTTAATCTTATGAGTGGGAACATTCAATTTCTTGTATATAGCAGTGATTCGATTAGTAATTTCTTTATCTGACAATTCCAATCTATTGAAAGATTTATTGTTTAAAAAATGTTCATTAATCATAGTATTATAAAAATACTTACAGATAATAGCATAATTACCAGGCACTTTATCTATGTAAACAATGATAAAATTCTTTTGTAAATCATAAATTTTCTGTTTTACATCTTTATAAGTGAGTACTGGTTTAGAACAATAGTTGAATTTCATCAGGTCTTTTAAAATATTGTACTTAAATTCATCAAATGCCCCTCTAAAGGCAAACCATATTTAACTGCAGATTTAGTAATGAAATTATTTATATCATTATTAATTTGATTTTTAACAGTATTATTGTTGCTAGAAATTGTTAATCTAAAACTAGTGCCTTTACTCATGATGTCTTTTAAAATTCCATCCTTGACTATATTTAAATTGCCAGTTACTACATGTTTGTGATAGCTATCAATAAATTCATGATAGTTCTTACATTTACAGTCATCTATGTCAAGAGAAGGTGAGCTATTATTGTAATTAAAGATAAATCTGCCCATCGTTTTATTATATTTAAAAGCTTTTTTAACTATTACATTCCTAACAGGAAAAAGTGACAAATGTCTATTAAAAACACTAGAAAAATTAACTGTATCAAATGTATTATTCATGAATAATAAATTGCAGTATTCTGTAGTAGGTTTATTAAATTGACATTTATATTGAATTTATTAAGTAAAAAATTATTAATGTCTTTTATGATGTGAACTGCATGACACACCTTAAAGCACTCATTATTTAAAATTTCATCCAACAGTACAATTTCCTTTTTATTAAGACCAAACATGAAGTATTTGATCTGCTTGATATTAAAGTTTAATTCAAAATCATTTATAATAGCTTTAATATTATCAATTAAAGAATTCTTATCTCTGTTTTTCCTTTTAGTTCTATTGCTCCTTGAGTTTCTTTTAAAATTCTTAACTGAATTGGAAGCAGTATAAAAAAATTATTTGTTATTGCTCTGTGACATAATTTGGAGTGTGTTTTTAGCAAGGTATAAAACATTAAGACCATATGGATATATTGTATTAAAACTTCTGATAAAATGATTTTCCCACCATAATCTGTGCTTAGTATTTGGTACGATTTTAATAATCGACAATTCAACATTATTAAATTCATGCATTTGAAAGTGTCTGAGCTCAATTTTATTAAAATTGTTGGTATAACTGAAGTTTTTAACATCATGTCTATGTTGATTAATCCTAATATTAATAGTATTTGAGGTCTGTCCAATATATTTATACCTACAGATTTTACAATTTAATAGGTAAATACAATTAAAAGTTTTACATAGTTTAAATTTAGATTCACAGTCATATTGATCATTGTCCATCATAGTGCAAGTCTTACATCTACTGTCATTACATTTGTTGAATCTCAACTTAGTACTAATATTAGATATATTGTTTATATATTTGCTTGAGGATAATTTGTCCTTATTTACATGTAAATTATTACTATTAATGTAACTTTTATTATTATATTGAATATTAGAATTGCTAGAGGCTAAGTTTTTTTGTTTAATATGAGAAGAATGACTATTAATGTATTTTTTGTTCCAAAAAATTCTTGTCTTGAATCTTTTATTCGTATTGTTACTATTATAATCATTAAGATCATTAACAAAATTAGATTCCTTTCCCAAATTGTCATTATATAGTGAGTTATAAAAATCCATCTTCCTAACCATTTTACTTAACTCTGAAATGAGTCAAATTTTTTTTTTGTATTGATAACAGAAGTACTATACCAATTAGTATTGATAACAGAAGTTCAGTACAAAATCAATACCGATAACCAAAGTACAGTACCAAATCAGTATTAAAAACCAAGATACGTACCTAAACAGTATAAAGAGAGTGCCTAAGCAAACGACAAGTTAATTTTTAAAAAAACAAACTTGATAGTATCTCAAAAGAAGAATAAGCTGTGTAAAAACACAAAGCAAAGCAAAGCAAAGCTAATTATAGAGCTCAAAAAAGCAACCAATTAACCCAACACAACAACTAAGAATGAAAACACGCTAATAGGTAATTTTATAACGATGCTGTACCTACCTAATCAGTACACCCCCGAGCAAAGATCAGCAAAAAACTAAACTAATTGCCAGTCACTAATACTAAGTAAGACCATTCCATTCAAAAAGATATATGAAGAAGATTGATTGAAAGTTAAAGTTTTGCAAACTTAACCCATTTCATCATAAGTAACACTAAAAATAGAAATACTGAATAATAGTAATACAAACATAAATTTATTAACTAGGTAGTCAAAAAACACATAAATATGAAGAAGAAGATTGATTGTAAGTTAAAGTTTTGCAAACTTAACCCATGTCATCACAAGTAACACTAAAAATAGAAATACTGAATAATAGTATTACAAACATAAAAATATTAACTAGATAGTCAAAAACACATATACAAAAATTGAATGTGTGAATGAATTGGACTTAACTCTCCAAAATATAAAATAGTATGACAAAATAGTAAAAAAAACAATACATATATATATATATATATATAATAAATCTGAAAAAGATTTTGAACCCTTAAGTGAACCCTTACAATGTGAAAAACAAACTCACCAATTTAGAAAATATTGAAATATAGCGCATTTCTTCACAACCTTGGTTTCTCAGATACGAATAGTGCAAATGCAGTATCGCTCTGAGCTGTAATAGGACAGTTTTGGCCTTGGATGATTCAGATATTTTATAACTTATCTTGATTGTACGATGCAACTTTGTATTCACAGTCTAATTAATTTCGAGAAACATTTTAGTAACAGGTGTTAATGGTTGAACGAAGACAGATGAGCTTGGATATGTTATTCCTCTTTCAACGAGAACTTAGTTAAGGGTAGTGTATTTAGTTCTTTTTGTCATAGAAATAATTTATTTCTATATTTTTAAGTTTAGATTAATAGTCGTTTATCCCGTTGTGTCTGGTAATGAAAAAATCAGATGATGGTTTTAATGAGTTGCCTCAGAACTGTAGAACCAGCTAGGAAAAATAAAATAAAAACAACGGAATGAGTGGACTAAATACGTTTAATATCTTCACCTTCTGAAATGGATGTAAAATTATTTCATTTATAATATATTTTAATCATGGTGCAATAATTAACATTATAAAATAAACACAAAGACGTATACTATTTTGCTATGGTGGCGATCCCTGAACATATGAGAAACAATTTTTAAAATTTCTAGTAAATACCGAAAAACCGGTACTTAAACGTGTAAATACCGGTATTTCGACACTGTACAAATGGCTTAAAATCCCGGTATTCGGTATCCCGGTATACCGGTTTTGTAATCCCTATGCACCATGTATATCATAACTAATTTATAAATACTAATAAAATATTACTTATCATATTAACCACTATACTAACAAAAAACTTATTCTATTAACTACTATACTAACATAAAACTTATTCTATTACTTAAAAAAGGTAATTTTTTAAAAAAAAATATCTACTACTTAAAATAACATATACAAAATTTAATATTTAGCTTGATTATTTGTAAGGTTAATTATTAAGGTCGTTTTGCAGCTTTAGCGCCAAAGTATATTATAATATCATTCAACACATTTTTATTGTATGTGGGGGGGGGGGAGGTGCGATGAAAATTAAGATTAAAAATTGGGTCGTAAGTATTACAAGTTTGTAAAGCACTGTTATAGGGTTAACATGTAAGAGTTAATATTAACAGCTGGCATTATTGTCCCGACGTGTTCAAGAATGGTTTAGCGCTGATGTATTAGTAGCAAAGGTGAGAACACATGGTGCAAGTACGTCTGACTTTTGTACAGTGAAAAAGCATTTTGAAATGGTATTAGATGTTCGGGAATATCAGTGGGAACAATATGGAACGGAAATACCAGCACGCTTAAACAATTCTCACCTTCGCGATGTGTTCGAAATTGAAGGGACCATAAATGATAAGTATAATGGATGATCTGTCCGTCCGCGTACATCAAGAAGCAAAACGTCTTCCGTTGCAGTGTTAGATCCATTCTTAGAGTCACCATAAAAATCGACATCCCAATGTGCACGTGGAACAGGCGTGAGTGTAGGGCTTGATTAAGTAATAGTTTCCAACGAACACAAATTGAAAATCCATGTACCACAACTGTTGCACACTCTGAACGAGGACAATCCAGGCAGAAAACTCAGTTTTGTGTGAATGTTATCCCACGCAGTTTGAAAATGCTGCAAATTCCCCCCCCCCGAGTGATGGAATTTCATTTACTTATGGGGTTACCTCAAGAACATGGTGTACAGTAATAAACCACATACTCTAGAAAAATTGTACTATGAAATTGAAACGTCTAGTCTCGCATGTCCTGTAGCTACTTTGAGAGATTTCACCGACAATGTATGAAATCGTGATCAGAAAGGTTTGGAAACATGTAGATTACGGTTTGAACACTTACAGTAAATTTGTCATTTTCATTGACTGTAATAATATATACGTTTCTGATAATATATACGTTTTTCTTCATCAAAGTGTGTATACAGTTTTGGATCATCGCTGTATAATACGGAGTAACGGGTATATCCGCAAACCTGTAACTAATCACCTTGGGGTAAATTTATTTCTTTTTGTTGTTCTATTGAAAATTTTCTATCAAAGAACAATACTTTATTTATGCAAATGAGGGGTTATATTTAAGCATTGACTTTTAGATACGCGAAGTTAGTTGAGAGCTAGTCGAGTGTTAGTCGACGAGTAGTTTCTGGATAATCAATTATTGCTAATTGACGATTAAGCTAT
Source organism: Trichonephila clavata (assembly GCA_019973975.1). Lineage (NCBI taxonomy): Eukaryota > Metazoa > Arthropoda > Arachnida > Araneae > Nephilidae > Trichonephila > Trichonephila clavata. Next base: position 5,356 of record BMAO01003360.1, on the reverse strand, counting down.
GAGATTGAATTTAATGATAACGACCGGAGGTCATACAATCAATAACATAATTACCATGAATTAGACAGTAGAAGTCGAAAATGTTCTAAGAATAAGTGAATTAGATTAGACTCAAATACTAAGTGTCCTTTTGCCGTGTGATTGCTCTTATAATTAGTAGTGTTGTGCATTTTCTATCCTGAGTAGTTCGATTTAAGTTAGATAAATAATAAATTGGAATTTGAACTGGCCATGGGCCTGATCTTTACTCGAACTCTTAAACACCAATAACTTCAACGAGGTTATTACAACCGGATACAGTTTTCCCCTATTTCTTCCAATACTAGAATTTTTTTCTATAATATAAATGATCATTTACATGATAGTTAGCATATAAAAGGTACATATGTGTGATTCACAATAAAAACTTTATATAAATTTGTTAAGTTTTATCATAAAAAAAATCTAGAACACTTAAAGGAGAGCAATGTCCATTTAATGTTAAAATAAACATTCGGAAAGAAATATCTCAATATCTTTAAGAAAAACATGAGAGATCGCTTAAGAGAAATCCATTGGTTTAAAGTGAGTTGTTCACCAATTACTGCTCCATGTAGACAAATATGATTTAGGTAAGTTAACGAACAAAGCATGAATAATTGAGTTTAGTTATTCTAAACTGTATTCATCTTTATACTGTTCATTTCGTTATATCTCACATACACTGACGTTGTGTTTTCGCAGAAAATATTTTCTTGAAAGTTATTGAATTACTGAAAATTTTTACGTTAAGTTTAAGGCTATTTGCTTAACAATGTATATTTCTATGATCTTAAATCTGTAAGAATACCTTTTCAATCTTAGATATGAATAGCGGTGTTCATTTTTCGAAATATATAATTACTTTTCTACTTAATACAGGGTGCTTTGCCTAAAATAAGAATTCGTTTGAATTTTAGCGTGATAATATCAGTAAGTCTAACGCTACGTGATTATTGACTCAAAACATTCTACAACCTTCGTCTTATAAAGTCTTTTTCTTTATTCTGTTCATGACAGCATGAGAATGAACATGAGAAATCACTTCAGTTCTACATTTCAACTTAAAGTTAGCACTTGGATTTAAATAACTAAGATTTCTTGGAACTTTTTTTTCCTATTTTATTTAATTGACTTAGTACAAGTACGATTGTGATATTTGGGGAGGAATTTGAGAGTAAAAAAAAAATCAAAAGCTGAAAAAAAAATAGCTAGTATATTTCTTTTCTTTATTCCGCTTCACATACGGATTTAATCAATAAACAAAGAGAAAAAAATAGTGTGGAGTTTCAAAGAAATCATGATTTCCTCTTTCGACTTTAAGATAATAACAGAACTGCTTCACGGACTATTTCCTTTCTAAGGGGAGTATTCCTTTATTTAGAACCACCATTAACTCATTTTTTCCAAGCAGTGCCTATTACGCATTGGAGGGACATAAATTCCCATTATTACCCTTCTAATTTCCTTCCCCCAAACTAGATTAAGGATATAACTTCGCCATATTTTACCGTATTTGTTTCTTTTTTTATTGGTGGGAGACAAAATCAGTTCACAAAATAGTACAATAATTCTGAATTTCGAACAGTTTAAATGTATTTTCCGTAATAAGGACAACTTCAACTTTTGTTTTAAAAAATGTATTATTTTTTTTAGAAAGCTATTACATAATATTTATAACAATTTTATCTTCACTAAAGATGCATATTTTGTCTCTTGTCTTTTACTGCACCTTATCTTTCCTTTAATTTTCACCATTGAATAAGGCATTAAGTGTATATTACAGGATTATTAATAATTCCCAATCGGGTTTCAAAGCTCTATAGTAAAAACTACGACAGATACAGTAAAAAGAGAATATTTTTTAGGATACAGAAACAATTCAAGTTTTATTTTCATACTTTACAAGTGATTTATGTCTGGAGCATTGGCTACACGGCAAAGCGATAGTATTTTTCCTGCTATTTCTTATTTACTTAATTGCCAACATGTGTTACTTTGTTCAAAGCTCTGCTATATCACGCGTTAAAGGGGAGGTACGAAAACTTAGTCTTGTGTATAAAAAGCCAAGATTTTGAATGCCACGCAAACGATAACACATGATTTTAATAGCGTCGAGGGAACCATGTTGAGTAGAGAGGAGCCTGAACTGGACTTTGACATTCGGGCAGTGGTGCACACAAGGGGGTTTCCTAAAGTTCCGGACCCCTCCCCCTAAAGCCCTTGAGTTTTTTTCGATCGATGATAATCATTTATATAATAACGTAAAATTTAATTAAGTACTTGTAATTGACAATTTATTTCATTAATGAATGCTAATCATTCATTCAATAATTTATTTTTTACTGTTTTTCTGTCAACAAAATCGACAAAATCAGAAGAATTAATTGGTGTAGTCTTCAGGTACGATACGAGTTGGGAGACTTTTGACCATTTGGGGGACTTGAAAAATGTTTATATGTGCTTCTGCATTCAGGTAAGCTGTGTAACCAAGGTTTTACACTTAGAACACCTGTAAAGTGTATGTAAATAGAAGTTAAAAAGCTTGTGAGTTATATCAAATGTTCTTTTCATATATATTCGTCTCAGGTGTTTTTTTTATTACAGGTTTTCGAAACCCGTTCATTTCTGTCAATCATTGAATATTGTGTAAAAAACATTAGAATTAGTTACTAAATTTCTAACATTGTAAGGATAGATTAAAATAATATATTCTTGTAACAACCCTTTCACGGCTTTGGATAACATTTTTTTTCCCATTTAAAAACTGGCGTTTGTCATATTTAACTATAAGCTTACTCGAAGTTTTTGAACACAGAATCTCGAAATAGAAAGTATGCCGAATTCAATAACACGAACGGAAATGCAAAGAAAAAAAGAAACGGTACCTACGTATTATCGCAACAATCGCCAACTCTATTTATAACTCACCAAATTGTCATCCCAGAATTCCTATGTGTCTTACGCGATGAACTAGTAACCAGGTTCTTCATTTCATATAATGTTGCCAATAGGTTGCGATAATACGCAAGCAACAACAAAACTATCAAATCAGTTTGTTCCAATTATTAAACATCCGTAGACTGTATTCTTATTCTTTTGACTTTTGTCTGTTTATTGAGTAGCGTAGAAATTTACTACTACTTTTTCTCACATATTTAGAACATAAAATATGCGAGTTAATAACATGTATATAATAAATTAACATGTGTTTAAGTTGGTGGAAATATAAAATATATATTTGAGGAAATGAAAACAAATATATTTTAAGGACTATGGGAATAAATTTATGTTATTCCAATAAAATTTCGAGAAAGCTACACATTGTGTTATATATGGTGAATGCATTTTACGCGAAAACACTTCAGATGAAATTAATGATTAACACGAAGTAATACAATGATCCCAACATACTACTATGTACTCATTCTTGCTTTTTTTTTTCTCTCAACACGAAAAGAAAATAGCTTAAGACAGAATTTCTCAAACTGTGGAACGAGCCCCCTCTAGGGGACGTGATAACTCTACTAGGGGGTACGAGCATATTCAAAAGTCGAAAAAAAAAGATTATTTAAAAAAAACTAAACTAATTTACTAAAAGTAAACAAACTAAAAAACGTTCTGACATAATAAAAAAAAACCACATTTACACTGATATAATATACTTATAAATGTATCAGTACTGCATGATGTATTTTACAATTAAAAAACAAAACTAAGTTAAGAACAATTTTAATAATTACCAGTGACTCATTGGCTCTTGCTATTTATAAAATTATACACACAAATTAACACTTATCGTAATAATCTATAATGTTTATTATTAATCCCTTAACTGCTAATTTAAAGTTACGCAATACGATCCCTAATGCAACTGTTTTCCCCGTACGCGGGCGTATGTGATGTGTTGAGAAGGGAAGAAAAATAATAAATAAGGAAATCCTCTGAAATGAGTAAATCCTTCACAAACACACTCTGAAGATCTTTTTATTGCATTCCAAAGCCTTCGGAATAATTTTATGAATATCAGTGCACGGAGAACATTATACTTCATAAAGACGTACATATATGTCCGGGGAATTAATGATTTGGCTGAAGAAGACGTTTATATACGCCGGTGGGACCAGAGTTTAAAGTCGTATTGCAGCTTTAGCGTCAAAGTATAGTATTATTGAATGTATTACATTTTTATTGTATGGAGGGGGGGGGAGAAAATTATGATTGAATATTGGGTCACAGATATTGAAATTTGAGAAGCACTGACTTAAGATGAAAAGATTTTCCTTTTGAGAATGAACAAAATACGGAAAACTATAGAAGAAACTCTAGCTTAATATGAGTGTGAAATAAAGAAGATATGTTTCGTAGTTTGGACTTGGAACTTTCGTAGAAAGTAACTAGGCTCTGAAATAGTAACGGAATAGACTGTGACACAAGTCAGTTCTGTTTTTACAAGTTTTTTTCACACCTTCCTCCCCTACAAACGCCACACAAAACCATTTCATCTCTCATCAACTGGGTTTAGAATTCGGTAACGAGTAGATCACAGTGTGATTAAAAACCAGTAAAATTGGCTCGCGTTTATTTTATGATATTGCATATTATTATTTTTTTTTAACATTTATAAACCCCGTGCACCACCGAACGTATAACACGGGGGTAAACAACACAGACAGAAGAAAGGATTGCAACACAAACATCCATGCCTTCTCCGGGATTCGAACCAGTCCTCGCACGCAGTCAGCTTCACTGACCACTATACCGGATGGGCGGCTATTGCATATTATAGAATATGTTTTTTGAACCCAACAGCGAAGAGCACTGAGAGAAAACAAGCTGCTGCTTCGTTTAAAATGGAGATTGAGTTTTTAAGGCTGTTGATCAAAAACAGAGGATATTGACGGAAATCTGTAAAATATAGTTTTGAGGTTACGGGAAAAAATGAGAGCTTTCAGATTACGAGTAAAAAATAGAAGAGCACAGAAAAAATTAGACTTCTACATACATCTAAATGAAGTTTATTTAAACGAATTGACGTTAATATTGAACTTAAAGGATTGTAGTATACCAGTTCTCTAAGTATACTATTATTTTTTTTTTTTGTAAAGCTTGGAGTAATACCTCGAATAAATGATTTAAAAGCATAAGATCATTGCGCATGTACAGTTCAAGTTTCTTCATAGAAAAGAGGATGCTCTTTAAATGAGTTTCCTCTACGACGACGTTATACGAAAACTTGTAGTTTGTAAGTATAGGTGAGTGTTATACGCTGGATTTTACGATAGCTACCATACATTTGGTTCTTGTAAGGTTTAATACAGAATTTCACAGACAAAAA